>JAOVYV010000019.1:18379367-18390187 GCA_025674545.1 Hassar affinis
CCCCACCCGGGGATCGAACCCAGGTCCTTCTTGCTGTGAGGCGACAGCGCTATCCACTGCGCCACCGTGCCGCCCATCAAGTATAGTACAGTATAAATTATTATTTTAGTATTGCTCCACTTTTGTGATAATTTTAAACCCACTTTTCAACTCTAATAAAACAAAAAACTAAAAAGCATGTAGATGCGCTTTCTCAGCACCTCTCTCTATCCATCATTAAAAGTAAACAATTCAATGGCAAGTTCACTCTGCCAGAAGAATGCTTGTTCAAGCTCATTACAGAATTGAGGAGTTTGGACCCGCAGCCTTTGTTCTTTGGTGGGGGTTATGGTGGTTGATGTCATATGTCTGGCGGTCTCGCACTGCTGATGTCCTCCTTTGTGTAGATCAGTGGACTTTTCCTGCCCAACATGTCTGCTTTGAGATCGGGAGCAGGGGGGGGTGGTTGAGAGGCGATTTCCCTTCTGAAGCGCACTAGGAAGACAGGGCCAGAGTCCCTGCCGAGCCCACTATTGTTATTACAGCTCACCAGCTGCACAGATCGATGGCCTTATTCAGTGTCCTGGTCAACCTTCAGCACACGTCCCAAAAAACAACAAATACATCCTGGCCTGGCCTGAGCCAGACACTTCTGAACACTGGCGTAAATCTTAAGAGCAAATGACACAGGGGACAAAAGTAGCAGGGTGCAATTTAGAAACACAAAATGAAAAGCAATGCAATTAGAAAGCTCTATCAACAATGCAGACATATTTTAACCCTCCCAAACCAGATGTTATGACATTTCAGCTGGAAATAGAAACAGGAAACTGGATATTTCATAATTGCCCATTAATTATATTTATTTGGCACCAAGCATGAGGTTCTGGGAGCATGAATGCAAATTAGCATGCAGAACACCTTCTCACACAGAGCATGCTGATACCTGACTGTGCCAATAGGAATTGTCTGTTGTTTGGATATTTGATTTTGTCACAGTTTACATTTTGGCACTGAAATTGCTAGAAGCATAATTAGTCTTCTTGGAAGAGCACTCAAGGCTGATCCAAAACAAACATGTTTCATGTTAACACCGCTGATTTCAAATGTGTCTTATTTTGAATTTCTCAAGCTAAGAATGATTGACTCAAGGCTCTAATCATATAATGTTTATTCGCACGAGATCTATATAATATCGACAGTATCCTACCCCTAATTAGACATGTTAATAAGAGTTGAATCTGTCACCGGGTAATCAGTGGGTGTGATGATGGCAGCATTGAGTGCTGTCATCAACGCTTTGTTATTTCTGTCACTTTGCTGCAGTGAGTGTGATAACACAAGTCGTCAGTTTTCGCTTCCTTCTTCCTCTTTTCTCTCACCCTTTGCACTTCTATCACGTCTAAAAATCTCAAAGATGTTTATACAAAATCAGTGCAGGATTAAGGCCTTTATAGTAATAACATAAACAGAAAACACAAGACCATGGAATTGGTGTGTGTGGGTGGGCGTGGTGTTATATATTCTAGGTATATTTGCGAAGATCTGTAAATATTTTAACATGGTTAAAAGCAGCGTGACTGTACAAATGAGTTGGCTTAAAATAATTGTCATTAGACATGCTGCTGTGATATCCAATCAAATCAGAGCATTTTGTTCTGCAAGCATATAGGGTTAGATCAATGTTTTGTGGTAGAGATGACCGTCTGCAAATGCATTGCCTGTCTTATTGTGTGCTTTTGTGGGTGTTCAAGTTGCATGTGTGATGTCTGGGATGTTTCTATTGACTATTTGTATGATAGACAAAACATTAGTCTATTATTTTCTCAGACATCCTACTGAATCTTTTACTTCTATGATGTATTGTACATATGACATGTGAACTGGCTGTGTGTGATTTAGTAGCCACAACAGAGTTCAAATAGCTACATTATACTACATAATATTACATTGTAGATCATAATTATGTACAGTAACCTATTTAAAGAGAACTGGAGTGAAACTCTAGGTTGTAATAGAAGAATTGCCTGCCTAGTTTTTTGCCTGGCTTTTATTTACTTTTATTGCCTTAACAACACAAGACTGTTTAGGATGAAAAGGCATTTTGATGCTCTTCTTTTGGCGTTTTTCTCTTTTCTAGTCTAGTCTCAGTGTAAGGGTTTGAGATCAAAACCCACTATCTTACTCTGAGGGAATGTCAGGCTTAACTACTCCAGGAGAGACATGCAGCTTGGCAATATCAAGTGCTTCTCATCGATTGAGAAACACTTGCCACACTACATGCCACAGGCTCTTGCTTTTCTTAAACACAAAAAAAGTCCACTCTTTATCTTATGCCTCCTTCTGCTTAGAAAAAAGAGAGAGCAAAATGCAGCAATTTTCTAATTCAATCAAATAAAGCACTCATGGTGTCAGCTGTCAGCCAGGGAGCTTAGCTGAGGGGTCAGGGGTTACAGTGCTACTTTCATGCAAGTGCTAATCGATTAGCCGTCAAGTCACACTCAAGTGGTAAGACCGATGGAAGGCCACCTGGGTACCCTTTCAATAATTGTTCGATGCCTGTGGTGTGCTACCTGCTCCGCCTTCTGCTTCAGGCTTGGGGAAGGATACATGAAGAATGTGCTGAAAGTGAGTAAATATGTATGTAAGAGACCAAAAAAAACCTCATCATCAACAGATATTATCAAGTTTGCGTGAGTGAAAGTATTGATACTGGTATTGATTAGTAGATTTTAGTAGAGCTTGTATGGTGACCTTGCTGAGATTAAGCGCAGTGCATTTATAGGCTCATGCACTCTCAGAATGAAAGGTTATTCCTCATAATGTAGGCCATGTGGCTGCAATTCAAAATGAATTTAAATCACGTAATTGCACACAGCAAGTCTGGATATTGAAAGAGTTTGCTGAAATTGTTACACCACAATTCAATTTATACTCTGCTAATTGAACAAATGAATGTGTCTAGAATTTTCACAAGAATATGTAATACGTTGACATTGCTTTGTTTGCCCCACTTAACTTCCTCTAATGTTGAAGGATTAAATATGAGTGGAGGATAAGGATAAGATCAAAACAATTATACAGTTCAAAGGCCTCCACAAGCACACATGTGCATCTCAGCCTGTTGGAGGAAATGGCTACATTTCCCTTGGTGACAAATGTCAGAGACCTATGAGATAATATGAGGAAGTGGAGCTATCCATCTTTCCTGAGGGCCTGGAGTGAATTGTGTATTTATACCACACTCTGAAGTTAGTCCTTTCTATTGGTTATTAAAATGTGTGCAACTGTTATATTACGGGGCTGATCTTGTTAATGATGTAATAGCATTCTGCTTTTGTTGAGAGTAATCAGATGTAAATTATAGCTCTGGTATTTCTTTCTCCTTAATGGGAAAATAATAGTTAGAGATGACTGCTTTACTCCAAACCTTACACACAAGGCTGCTCATAATCTTTAATAGCTGTGTTTTAAGTGAAATCAATAGTCCTATCTTGTTCCCTTGATGGATTTTGGTTCTGTCCTGAATTTTGGGTGCTACAGGATCCTTCCAGAAAGAATTAAATAACATCAAAATCCATTTCAGCCATGTGTTTTTATGGGGTGAGGGGCAAAGAGTGTTTCTGTTTATGACCCGCTCACACAGACTGATCTCTTTCTCACACATGGTGCAGTGGGCCAGGATAAACGGCCTCTCATGGCGGTACTGTGGGTGGGGGAGGGCTGATTAGGGGCTAATAGATTGCTCAGTCAGGCACCATAGCTTACACTGCCATTAGCACCATGTTACTGACACAAGCCTCACATTGCTGATGTCACACGGTCAATTGGAGACAAGGCAAGCTTCATCCATCAAGCGTTTAGCACACATCGTTTGCTGCTATCATTCTGGTTCTGGTATCTATTTCTGTTTCCCACAGGAATGATGACACTATTGTGGTGATCAGTAAAAAAAACAGTGTTAAATGAGGGGAAAATTGTTACTACCACCACTTTTCTGAAATGTCTGTGGTAGTTTATATGTTGTCTTTATGAATACACCCAATGTTTTGTTTTATGGCCTGAATATTTCACAGCTCTTTAAGGGTTTTCTGAGGCCACAGCCATGCATGTTTTCATAGGATGCCAAGACTGTTTTTTTTCCAAACTGCAAATGAGAGGATGTAAATTATAAGCCTGATTTTTAGTCATGTTTTCTGCACTGTAATTTAAGTGCCATCTAACAGTAAGATGCTAATTGGCTAAATTACCGTGCAACAACATAGAATTTATGCTCAGCTAATGAGCTGTGGGTTAAGACTATCCTACCTTCCCAACCACCAAAATAGAGAGAAAAAGGATAGTAATGCAAACTTATCCACTAGTAGAAAACAGCCAGCTGATTTACGACATCACAATACCAACACAAAAAGCCCACGGTTACAAATGCAGGGTCGTTACTAAATTTGTACAACCTCCTCCTCAACCTTCTTTTTTCCATTTTATTTTTCCTCTCTCCATGCAACTTGTGGCCTGTTTTGCTTCCCTTCTTATGCTTATTTTGTTTAACATTTCAGTGAAAACAGGGAGAATAGCACGACAGGCATTTGTAGTAGTGAGGCAGGAGATGTCAATCTCTTCTGATTCCCTGTGAAGGCATAGTGCTCTTCGAAAGTAGAGAAAGCCAAGCTGACTCCAGTCACAACATGGCAGCTTGTTTTCACACTTCCACCTGATTTGTTTAGACACTTTTTCTCTGAGAGGCACCTTGTTGCTTAATGTTGGTTTCAAATTATGTAGGCTGTGTAAACAGACACGTTTGTTTTACTCTCCATGCTCATTAGGTGGCTGACCTCTAATTTAGCAGCCCGAGAATCTGAGAAGAGAAATATTTCACAGTGCCTGGAATAGCAAGATGCCACGGTCTGATCTGAACAGAGGGTGTTTTAGCATGCAGCTTTGTTCTATAGAAAGTCCAATAATAAACAGTACTATTAATAAAAGTTATTGTGAGGTAGAAACTTGAAGAATAGGCCTCACAGACCAAACGAGGACTCTCAAACAAAGAGTGTGAAGCCTTGGTTCAGGTGACAATAGATGAATGGCAGAAATAATGTGGAAACATCAGGCAGGAGGGCAGGGTGTGGGGCCAGCAGACCAACACTGATGTCACCAGAGGAAATGCCCCATGACCACCAGGGCCTTAGCAACGTCCACGTAAACAGAAACGGGGCAGCCATGTTGTCAACGCCGGAGGGGCAAAGGCACATGCTTTGCACGCACAATATAAACTGCTGGAAAATTGTAGGCTCAATACCACTAATGCTGTCTGTCTTACCTGAAGCTGACCCTATCTGTTCTCACACTGACTCTTTATTCCATTCCCTTTACCTCTTTTCTCATGCATGTACTCTGTAACAGTGGTAACTCAAGTAGAAATCTTGTGTAACGCACACATGCTTGTGTGTGAGATATCATGGTTAAATGTGTTTCGAGGCCCTGAGTGATGAATTCCCCTGCTCGCTGGATTACTTCCTGTTCTGGAGAGCCCCAGCTCCAAGTCCAGGACCAACTCCCACAGGAAGTGGATACGGATCGGTTAATGGAAAGGAATGTGTGTCCCTAGGGGTTGAAAGGGTTCTAAACACTCCCCTGATGTCTCTTTTTTCCTGCTCAGGGGGTAAGGGTTGTGTTTTTGCAGCGTAGTTTGTGTTAGAAAGAGCCACAAATAGACAGACAGAAATAAACACAAGCAGTGATGAAATATAAGAACATAAAAAAATGACTCTACACAAGAAACAATGAGAAAATCTGTGTGTTTGACATACAGTACTGGTTTGGGAGGGTAGCAGTAACATAGCATTACCGTTTCAAGTGACTGCTGCCGCTAGCTGGATTTAATCAAACTTCTACTTCTTCTTCTTTTTTCATTTTTTTCCACCAAAATTAAACTAAATTTAGTGATCAAGGCAAGGCAGTCCATGATGTACTGGTAAAATAAATGATAGAACTAAAATGTGAAGTGATAGAAAACAGCTCTTGTATAACAATACATGTTGTTATAGGCTGCCATTACACAGTTGCTGGGCATCACTGGCCGTTCCCTGGGGCCTTAATATGTAGTTCCTATGTATATATAAATGGTGAAGCTGGAGATCATTGTTAAACAATATTATGGAAGGAATGAACACAGTCGAAGTCTATGAAGTGTATGAACCACCATGAAGCGAGTATAAACCAATGCATGACAGTATTAAAGATTTAGATATGGTTAGACTATGAAGTGTAACACAAAGAGAGTATGAATTTATGAAAGGCCTGAATTCAATAAATCAATAAACATATATTGCATTTTAATGTTTGTAGCAAATCTGAGTGATTCTAACTTTTTTTTAGAATCAAAACATTTAGTTTTTTTGCATTCACTTTGTGGTCAACATCTTTTGCTGGCATCAGTAGGAGGTTGCTTGCTGTATTTTATATTTAAGAAATTGCTATCTACCCATTTGTCAGTGACAGGAATCCAGACACATAATGCTAGTCAAGCTTCAATTGCTAGCTAGGTGCTTAGCAAGCCCCATTCTACAGCTCTGTCTTGAGCCCAGCTCAAGGCTGCAAGAGATCACAAAGATACAGTAAAGGCTGATAAGGCAGTGCAATTTTATACTGTAATATACTACAGTTTGTGCTGGTGAAACTATGAAATTCTAACTTTATCAAATTTCAAGTTTGCTTATCTCTATTTAGAGGTGCATAAATGCTACTTCAGAAATGTAGGAGGTGTGTAAACATTCTTTTCAGCCTCCACTACAGCCCTGACTGTGTGTTTTCGTTTAAGATTGCAGGTGCTATTTAGAAATGAATATTACATAAGGATATAAAATTTAACTTAAAAAGTATAGGAGAAGAGAAGACAGAACAGAAGCCAGTCAGATGGACAGAAGAAAACTGGAGTTACCTGGAGTGCAATGTTTTGCTTTTTTCCCCTTTCTCCAAGCCAACATTCCGCACTCCACGTTTTGTTCAGTTACAACAGGGTGTGTGGATTCTTTCCTTTCTTTTTATAATTTGTCCAGGAAAAGCTGACAATTGCTTGGCGGTAATAAGCGGCGTTATCAATCTTGACGATGACAATAGAAGGAAAACCTGTGCTGTGTGTAAGGCAGGAGGTACATTACTGCAACACCACATGCACCATAACTGCAATATTCTGACCTCGCTCTACGAAATGTGTCTCTGAGTGTGTCCGACTGTGTGCCTGGTTCATATTTTTGCATCTACTCAGAGACATTCTGGGTTGCTCAATTGTATTCATTATGCAATCACAACCCTAATTTTTAACAAATGCAATGTACAAGTTGCAGGCATTGATTATGTGCAGAACTTCCAAAGGCATTATCTGCATCCACGTGCACAATACTGAGGGTATTCTTATTTTACCCCACATCAGTAAAGCTAGCAAAGCACAGCTCCCAGAGGCCCCATGCAGATAAACACCTAAAGTGAGTGTTTATGTACAAAATGATTTGTGTGGGAACCCCTTCAGGTCCCACTGCTCAAGTTTATTTATGTTTCTGCCATATGGACATGTTGTTACAGATTGTATCATGTTGAGAGTCACAGAAAGCACAAGACCATCAAACTAGCCGAGAGCTAATTCTGTTTCCTATTAATCCATTCTCTATGCAAATGGGGAATTATGTACATTCTTTAAAAACATGGCTCTTGAAATGTATGAGTGTTGATGAGTTGATCAGTAATAATGTGAAAGATGGAACTGTTTGTAGAAATGTAAAGTTACAGTTACATTTACATTTCTGGCATTTGGCAGACGCCCTTATGCAGAGCGACTTACATGCCTCATTTATACAACTAAGCAGTTGGGGGTTAAGGGCCTTGCTTAAGGGCCCAGCAGTGGCAGCTTGGCTGTGGTGGGATTTGCACTCATGACCTTCAGGTCAGTAGTCCAACATCTTAACCATGGAGCTACACTGCAGTTCTTGTGCAGTTCTTCAAATAAAGAAAACAATATACTAGAAAAGTATGCTTCAGATCAATAACATACCAAAAAGCTGTGTGTGTGTGTGTATTTGTGAACCATTTTTTAAATAAAAAAAAAACATTTTTTATTTAAAAAAAAAGCACTTTTCTTATGGGGATCAGCAAAATGTCCCTGCAAGGATAAGAATATCTGATATTTTGCTGGTCCCCATAAGAAAAGTGCTCTTTTGTTGTAGTTTTTAACAAAAAAAAATAAAATAAAAGAGCCAAAAAGTTTCCTTTTCATTACTGAGCTTAGGGTTAGGGTTAGGGTTTGGCATTGCAATAATTAGCTGCAATAATAATAATATCAGTGGAAAGTGCTCATAAGTATAGCAAGACAAAGTCTGTAACACATAATGCTATATTAATTACTATGAATGACTAATATAATATAATACAATTTTTATTTTGATTTATCTAATAAAAAAACGCTAGTAATAAAAGAAAAACATGAATTTGACAAATTATTTAATATTCCAGAACTCTTCATGTTCTTCTGCCCTCTCTCTCTCTTTCTCTCTCTCTCTCTTTCTCTCTTTCTCTCTATCTCTCTCTCTCTCTCTCTCTCACACACACACACACACACACACAAATGCCCTTCCTTCTGGGAATCAGTGTATAGTATTACTTTTTATACCTGTGTAATTTTACTACATGCTGCTTTAATGATCTCACTTGACTCACTTGGAGGATATAAGAGCCACCTCTGGAGTTAACCGTATCCAAGAAACACAGCAACTCTATTAAAATGTCCTGAACCAAAACGGGCTGTGTGCTACCTGCCCAAAAACACCTCTTTCTCTTTTCCCCCATGCTGTGCCTCCAATTACCTGCTCCATTATACCCACATGTGTGCCTTTCACATGGCCAAATACCAGAGGAGTAGTGTGATGCTGTCTAAGCACTCTCATCATCACGTACAATATCAGACTTGCCCAGTTAGGAGGAATTTATACATTCTTCTACAATATTACTGCTCCTTTATTACTGAAGAACGACAGGAGGTATTGCAGCTTTAGGGTTTACTGTTTTCCTGACATATTCACTAATAGTTAATCCAGTATATGGAACATTGTAATAAATAAATACATTTTAACAAATAAAATGCTCCAAAAAAGTGATTTCTTTTGCATAAAACACATGTGAGAATTATAAATAACACATTTTTATGGTATTACAGATATGCATGCTTTTAGTCTTTTAATAGTTAAAACCTTCCTTGATGAATTCACACAGTTTTCATCAAGCTGAAAAGAGAAAGACGCAAGAGTAGAGAGAGCAATGTGCTAAGTCAAACGTTTTCCTACTGCACTTCCGCAGAAGTGAGAAAATTAGACTGGCGTCAGACTGCTGTTTTCATTAGAACAGAGGGTGATGAGTGAAAAAATGAGTGTGAGAGAAACCGAGATTTGTGTCAACCCTATTTAAACATTTTATACTTTTGGAGCAAAGAAAAACAACAAAAGAACACTTTGCTTTCTTTTGTTGGTCTCCTCTCAGAAACACATGGCTTCTCTTTCTTGTGGTGCTTCTTCAGTACACTTGCATTTGGGTTCAATACAAAACAACAATAGGTTTATTTATCGTTCTGTTTTGCGGCATACTGGCATAAATAACACTCAGGCCTTTCTCTGTTCTCCTCCATCTCTCTGTCTGTCTTTCCTCCCTCCCTCTTTCCCCTCACTTACCCTCTCACTAATGTCACCCAGTTAAATTGCTCAGAAATGTTTGTTTTCTTGGCTCCACAAAAATAGTTTGCAGATGACAAACATGCCAAACTTCTGCCAAGCGTGCTCTTCATTCTGCATGCTTACTTTTGTTTGCTTGGGCTTTGCTGGGTAACAAAGGCCTCCTCAGCCTGGTCTTTGCCCATTTTTGTTTTTGATTTATGGCAACATAAAGATACATGCATATGTCTAAAATGGCTTTACAGCCCATTACTGTCTGTGGGTGTTTTTTTTACATCTTCAAGTTTCAGAATTCTGTTGTTCTATCTGTTATTCAACAGATAGCTCAATATTGGGATTTGCTGTGGAGTGTGAGGGAAGAGTAAGAGCTAACGAATGTAGAGCAATGTATAGTGAATCTGGCCGAGCATAAGGATGAGAATGTTAGCTGCGTTTTATTATTATTATCCTTGTTCACTGGCAGCCTCGGCCTGTTTATCTCAGCTTCAGCATTGTCTCTGTGCCTGTATTGAGCTTATTTTAACATAAACATCTATCATCCAGTCATCTCCTCTAATTTGCCTCCTATTTTGGAGGGAGTGAAAGTTTTGACATCCAGAGTTTCTTCAGTTTGGCCTTTCAGCTTGTTTATAGTTCCTGTATCATTGATATTCTGCATCACATTACCTCCTCTGGAATTACCTTCTTTTTAAATAGGCCAACATAAAAAATGAAAAGTCAGAGTATAGAAGTAAATAAAAAAACAATTAAATAAATAAAAGTTCAGTTCTTTATGGTAATGCTCTTTATTATAGACAGTAAAAAGAATCATCCAAATTCTCATTCTTTTGGGTGTTTGATGACCAAGCTGTTGCTTTGTCAAACATTCCAAGCTTCCAGATTCACAGGGGAATTACACCCCATGGCCAAGCAAACAAAGACAGCAAATGTCACTATTCTGCAGCCAGCACCATCCACCATTCCTCTCTCCAAACAGAACACATGCGTGAATATTCGCTCTTGAGGGACACGGCTTGTTCACCCTACCTCCCATAGAATGTCTGCATTATGCATTTCTGATACAAACCAGATTCCAAAAAAGTTGGGACACTAAACAAATTGTGAATAAAAACTGAATGCAATGATGTGGAG
>JAOVYV010000019.1:18392133-18404426 GCA_025674545.1 Hassar affinis
TTTCCTGGTATGCTGACATTACCCTGGATACTGTGGCTCTTGATACATCACAAAGACTTGCTGTCTTGGTCACAGATTTAGCCATGAAACCTCCCACAGTAAAATGACAGGTGTTTCAGTTCATTGTCTAACCCCTGTATCATCTTTCAAACAGCTTATTATTTCTGTTAATTATTTATTTATTTTAATTATTATTTTTTTTTTTAGAAATTGATTAGTCATTAGTATTTTCATTCATGAATATAACCTTGAAGACAAAGCAGTTGTATGAACTCAGCAGTTTCTTTCTTAGAACCTTTTAAGATTCAGTCGTGCTAAATCGCTCAGGCACTGGGCAATTAGCAAGATATGATTCACTGATAAGTCTGTCACTCTTCAAGGGGAATAGAGAGGGGAAACACTAGAAAACTAAAAAGAAAAAAAAACAATTTGTGCATGTTAGAAAGTACTCGGGAGGTTGTTTAGGAAGCAAATGCAGAGTTTATTTAAGACGTCTAAAGGCAAACAATAAGACAGCACAGAGCAGGAGCAAAAGGAAAGCAAAAACTAAGGAGCATATAAGGCGGAGTAGGTGAGTCTGTCCGAGCTCCAAACGGAAATAGTCCAGCTCCACGCTCTGGACCTGCACACAGACAGGGTAAACAAAACGTGAGTACACAAGAAACTAAACATAGAACAACACACGAGAACTAAAGCAAAGCAAAACAGAAAACAAAGGGGGACACTTAGCTTTAGAAGCGGAATCTCGTTGGAAGTGTTGGTCAGGTTTTAGCGGAGTGAGTAAGTCAGAGAGTCAATAGTTACTCATAAGCAAAGTCCCACAAGGAAGCCCAGCCAGAAGGTGCCCTAAATAGGGAGAGAGAGCCAATGAGAGCTCTCCTCCCAGATAGGGCGCAGGTGGAGCAATCAGGCCGAGCTACCTGCGGGAAAAGCCGGAACAGGACTTCTTCTGCTCACCCGGGAGCGGAAGTTAGGGGGATGGTGGTGGCCCCTAGCAGCCGCTGACGTGACAGAGCCCCCCCTCAACAGGCTACCTCCGGGAGCCAATGATTCCTTCTTCTTCCTGGGCCTGCCGGGCCTATTTGGATGTCTCCGGTGAAAGTCGGAGATGAGAAGAGGGTCCAGAATGTCTTTAGCCGCCACCCAGCTGTTCTCTTCAGCACTACACCCTTCCCAAGCCACTAGATACTCCATCCGTTGTCTCCTGGAGTTGAGAATGTCGCGAAGGTGGCCTCACCCTCAGCCTCCACTGACTCTGGTGCCTGAGTGCCCTCCCCGGCCTCAGCTATTGGCCCATCCCAGGCCGGTTTCAACTGGCTGACGTGGAAGGTGGGATGCATCCTGCAGGCAGATACTGGTGGGAAAGAATGGGGCAGGATGTTAACAACTATGTATCCTCTTGTTCAGAGTGTGCCCGAGCAGGTCTTCTGGGATGGCCTACTCCAGGCTCTTGATGGGCCCAAGCGATCAGACGACTGCGAAGATCAGCGGGGACAAACAGGGTGCCAGGAGGACATTGGCTGGGACATCTTTTGGGCTGTCTGGTGCGAATTTGTCCCAGGTGATCCTGTTGAGAAACTTAACAGAGGGAATAATGGGTTGCAACACGTTATCCGAATACCTTATCATACTTTCTAGAAAGAGCGCCAGCTTTACCATTTTTCGACCTGGGGAGGTATGACAGAATGAAATTAAACCTAGCGAAAAACAACGCCCACCGGGCCTGATGCGGATTAAGTCTTTTGGCTGCTTTGAGATATTCCAAGTTCTTATGGTCCGTGTAGATGTGGAAGGGGTGATTGGCCCCCTCCAGCCAATGCCTCCATTCCTCTAGGGCCAGCTTGACGGCTAGGAGCTCCCTATCTCCTACATCATAATTCCGTTCAGCCTTCGACATTTTTCGAGAAAAGAAGGCCACGGGATGCAACTTAGCTGGTTGCCCGTGGTGCTGAGAGAGGATGGCGCCCACACCTACATCTGATGCGTCGACCTCCACAATGAACGGCCGCTCCGGGTCTGGCTGTTTGAGGACAGGAGCTGAGGTGAAAGCCTCCTCTGCTGACGATGTCCCACTGCTGAAGTTGCGGATAAAACAACGATAGAAATTCGCAAATCTGATGAAACCTCGCAGTTCCTTGGGCATCTTCGGCACCTCCCAGTTCTCTACGGCGAACACTTTCCCTGGGTCCATGGCTACTCCCTCGGGGCTGATGTGGTAACCAAGAAAGCTGATGCACACCTGGTGGAAGATGCATTTCTCCACTTTTACAAACAGCTGATGCTTAAGGAGCCACTCCAGCACCCTTGATACGTGGCCGACATGAGACGGGAGGTCTGGGGAAAAAATCTAAATATCGTCAATATAAGCCAACACAATTTACCTAACATATCCCAGAGGACCTCGTTAATTAAATCCCTCACGGATTTGAACCAGGTTATATGCACTCCTTAGGTCAAGCTTGGTGAAAATCCTGGCGTCAGCAAGTTGCTCAAGGGCCGAAGGGACGAGTGGCAAGGGATAAGGGTAGCGCACAGTGACCTTATTCAAACCCCGATAATTGATGCAGGGGCGAAGGCCACCCCCTTTCTTCTCCACGAAGAAGAACCCGGCCGAGGCCGGGGAGCACGAGTGACGAATATAGCCGGCTGCTAGCGCCTATTGGATGTAGTCCTCCATGGCTTGCCGCTCGGGGAGAGATAGGGCATAAATCTTGGAGCGCGGTGGGGAACATCCAGGAAGAAGGTCAATTTTGCAGTCGAATTCCCTGTGTGGTGGGAGACCCTCGGCGCAGCGGCGGCTAAAGACCTCCCGAAAAGGGGAGTAGCACTCGGGGATGACCACGGCTTCATCGGTGCCCGGGCTCTCGATTCTGGTGGTGAGTAGGCGCAGGGGACGAGAGCGGAGACAGAGAGTCAGAGAGTCAATAGTTACTCATAAGCAAAGTCCGGCAAGGAAGCCCAGCCAGAAGGCGCCCTAAATAGGGAGAGAGAGCCAATGAGAGCTCTCCTCCCAGATAGGGCTCAGGTGGAGCAATCAGGCCGAGCTACCTGCGGGAAAAGCCGGAACAGGACTTCTTCTGCTCATCTGGGAGCGGAAGTTAGGGGGACGGTGGCGGCCCCTAGCGGCCGCTGACGTGACAGTGCACACACACACCCACACACACACACACAAAGGGGCCAAATCCAGGCTCTTGAGTACTGAGAGAAATGCAAATAATCTACTTCCAAAAATATCCTGCGAGGGAAAATACAGAGATTAAGAGTAACAGTTTCAACTGTACTATAACCTCTGGCAGTGTGACTTGAAGTATTCACACGTGAGCAGGAATTTATGAATTAGGAAGTGGAAATAGAGGATCCTTTGAAAATATTAATTGAATTAAAAGAGCTGGAAGCTGTAAAGCATTGTCTAATGAGACAGACAGCTATGAGAGCTGCTCTCGGGCTGAAAACCTGTCAGACGCTCAGAAGATGGCTTACGGGGAAAAGCGGAAAGTGAAGAACAGTTTTCCTGCAACAGTGTGGGTGGCTGTGCGAGCGTGGACATGTGAGTGATACAGAGACAGGGTTTTAGTAGCTGGAGATGCATTCACTATTCACCTCTCTCTTACTGTTCCTGCTGTTCTCTTATTTTATTGTTTCAGGTGCATGTATGGGCAGGTGGACATGCGCCGGGGAGCTTTCACCTAATCTAATAAAGTGTTCTCTGCCACTTGTGTTCCACGGATCACTTACACCAAAGCAAAGCAGCAACAATCAACAGAGATTTATGATTTACAAAGACAGAAGCCTCTGCACTTCTTTATGAGCACCATTCTGGACCTTTAATATTGCATGAAGAGTTGGGGGTTGGGTTTATACCCAATAGGCAAAGAATGTGTGTGTGTGAGAGAGAGAGAGAGATTTACATTGACTAAAAAAGAGCAGCAGTGAGTTCTTCCTTTGTTCCACAAGATATTTGGTCACTGGGTCTTCAGTGATTCTGCCCCAGTGAGGATGCTGCTTAGCAATCTTTTCCATGCCAAGGGAGAAGAAAGCAGGAATATTACCCTAAAGACATTAAATGTTTAAAGCCCGGGATATTCTGTTGTTTGAGGCAAGCATGAACCATATGGAGATTTCACCGTAAGTCTTCATATAAGGCTTTACTAAAGGGACTGGGTGATCAGTTTGTTTGCAGGTCTGTGTCTTTTTATGCCCTCCTTTGTACGTGTGTGTGTGTGCGTGTGTGTACTGTATGTACCATGAGGACCCATCTGGTCTTTAGCTCCCTCAGTGTAGCATGGAAGATTGCCTTAATTAGGCTGAGGCAAGAGGCACTGGTAACTTCATTCAACAACTTTTATATTCTGTATAAATGTAGTCTGTGATGCATCAGTACGATTTATTTGTTTATGGTTAACAGGATAGAGCTCAGACTTGATATGCAGAGTAACCAATTCTCTTTTATATTACATTTCTGTTATGCATTTAAGACAATTAGTGTCCTGTGCCATACCTTCAGAGTATACTCTATACCAGTGGAAACGACATGCACGTTAGGGTGATTGGTGTCTCTAAAGTGGCCCTAGTGTGTGAGCGTGTGCCGTGATCCTAAAAAGGAATAAGCGGTCAAGAAAATGAATGAATGAATGAATGAATGAATTTCTGTGGTCAATCTAGTGTGTAAGCAAATGTTTATGTGTTACTTGGCAACAGTTTAGTCCCAGTCCAGTTGGACTGTATTTGTGTTGGATCCAAAGAAATGATTTAATAAACAAACAAATTGTAATCTGTCGTCATACTGTGTAGAACTGTTGCATAAAAGCAATCTCACACCCGAGACGATGCTGTTATACTGAATATCAACACGGCTGTGATGAGCCGTCCTGATATTCAGTACAACAGCACTCCCTCTTGTGTGATATTGCTTGAATGTTGAATAACAATGCATCAATAATGTGCATATTTCTGAATAAAGTGTATGTCATCTTGGATTCAATTTGTATCCTGATAAGACTTTAATCACATGCAGTTTACCCTTGTGGACAAATGCTACTGTGATTACCCAAATTGAAATGTGAGTGCTATATCATATTGAATATTTAAATGAGCTCATGACACTTCATTCCTTCTTGGTCTTGGTCCTCATTCTCAGTTGTTTTATATAAAAATGCCTCATCATTTATTTTAAGTCTACTCAAAGGAACACACTCTGGCAGGCAAGAACCACATGCTTACAGTGTAATGCACAGGGGTTTGGGTTGTTGAATGTGAATTGGAAAGGCACTTGTATTTAAACTTGTGTAGCAAAATACATCTTGGACGTCTTGAAGTGGTTTGAAAGACTGGGTTTTTAAAGCACATTTACACTTACAATTCCACAAGTAAGAAATCCTGCCTGGATATAATGCGTGAAACAGTCAAGTGTAAACGTGCCACTGAGATTTTTCACGTGATTGATGTGCTTGCTAAAACACAGTGCTATGTTGGCATTCACTTTTATGTGAGTAAGCATCTGATACGCAGCATGAGAGTGGCGTAAGCTGATGTGTGTGAACAGACTGCTCTCTGACAGGTGTTTATTGATTGTCTTGAGGAGGGCACTGACCCTTTGAGCTGCAAAGGACTGACACAGAGGCCAGCATCCCTCCCAAACTGTCTGTAGCTGAAAGAAAATCAATCCAATCACACACACATACACACATACGCACACACACACACACACACACACACACACACACACACACACACACACACACACACTCCTGGTGCAGTCCACTCCACTGATATAAACAAATTCCTAAATCAGTGGTCAGAATAGCCATAAATACAGGGTGTCCCCAAAGTGTCCATACACAGAAAGAATGAACAAGCTCACATTATATATTATATTATATTTTATATTTTTAATATGCCAACATGTTTTGTAAATATTTTGTAATGATTAAGTTGATGTGTACATTTAGATGTACATTTAGCTAAAATTTCCCATTTTCCCTATGTAGGGTAACTTTTGGGACACCCTGTAGAGCTGAGCTAATGAAAACTGCAGTGACTTTGTATATAAAATGTTAAAAAAATGTGACATCTAAATGAAATTCAACCCCATGAATTTGTGAACTTCTGAGCGGGGGAAACAGTAGTCTGTGCTTACTTTGTTTTGAAAAAAAAAAAACCACATGAAAAAAGGGTTACACCTCATTTTTATTTCACTATAATACATTTGTCTGATGTTTGTCCTACTCAGGGAAGGAAAATAGTGAGAAGCAAAACAAGTAGGCTCCACTGCTTTTGAAGACAAGTCTCATATAGGATGTTTTATCAAGAAGTGCTTTGCTCAGCCTTATCCCTCACACACATACACACACACACATTCTCATGGGGGAGAAGGTCTTGCAGCTGCTTCCCCTGACAACTTGGGCATGTTGCACACTGCCCGCTTCAAAAACAACATCAGATAAATGCTGATCCCTGAAGTCTAGCAGAAGGTGTGTTCATGAAGGCACATAAACAAGCATCAGTTGGAGTTTGTCCTCATTTGAGCCTGCTATTCTTTGTGTATGTGTGTGTGTGTGTGTGTGTGTGTGTGTGTGTGTGTGTGTGTGTGTGTGATGGAGCATCATACCTTAATGCCGGTAGCCCCAGGTGATTTGTCTCCATGGTGACTTCCAGCCTCAGTGGAGAAAATGGGGGAAAAAAGCCAATTAGAGGGCAAGCTGTTGATTGGTTTGAGGCAGTGATTAACACAGGTGATGTTAATTAGTTCCCATGGAGCCACAGAGCCTGTTTTGGGACAGGATGTGTGTGTGCGTGTGTGGGTGTGAGAGAGAAAGATGGCACAGAAAACCTTAGTTATTATTCTGTGTTACTTTATTGCTAGTGAAAACTGGGAAAGATTTTAATACGCATGTTCAGTCCCTTGTGAGGGAGGAACAAAAATAATTGAATCTGCCTGATTATGGAAACGAGGGCAACCTGAGTTTTGAGGTGTTCATCATCTATGAGTGTGCGGTGTGTATGTGAGGTGGAACAAGAGAGAGAGACAGAGAGAGAGAGAGAGAGAGAGAGAGAGAGAGAGAGAGCATGATTAATGGTTATCAAGTATGTTTGCTGAAAGCAGGGGGCTTCTTAAGTGGGTGTTAATGTTCGTCTTCAGGGTAACTTGAAAATGTCCCTTGTTCAGTTTACACTTTGTTTCATATACACACACACATATGCCCCCCCACACACACACATTGCAGCATGATTACATCACTTTCAGCATTGATTTTGCACCACTTCTTTACATCTACTATATCACCTGACAACATGAAACATTAACATGACAATAAAACATAATTTGTGATTCATATGGCCACAATTAATCACAAATAATTAATATGGCTACAATATTGCCCATGTATAGTGAGCTGTGGGTGAAGAGAGAACAGAGTATCAATCTGTTAGAGAGAGAGAGAGAGAGAGAGAGAGAGAGAGAGCATGAATGAGATTTATTTTCTGAATAAGAGCTTTTTTTCATGTTAGTGTATAGCACGTGCACAACCTGATATAAAGTACACCGTGGTCTTTTCAGTAAAGAATTTTTAAAAAATGTTTTTCCTTCATCTTTTATAGCAGAAGCAGGAGATGTCAGGCAATCAGACATCCATGTACATCTCAGAATGAGGAATCAGTTACCTGCTTTAAACCAGTTCTAGATGCTGCACTGACTTCCTTTCAAACTCACTAGTTCCTTCTAAGAGGCTGAAAGTGAAGCTCAGAGCATTTTCAGCATTTGGCATGCTCCACTTATTAGTGCAGTAATACCTATGGTCATGGCAAGTAGGTCTATGTTGTGTTCATAAAATCGTGCAGCTGGACTTCAGTGAGATGGACCAGATTCTAAACCCTGGGCACTTGTGGGAAATGTTTGCCCATATCTGTTGCTGTGCTATCAAACATTCACTGTGCTATGCAACGTGCTACCTGCACTATACAAACCTATGTTAATCACAGCAGCTTTTAAAAATAGCTCAATTATTTTATACTATATCTGGCAATTGTGTGATTTCAGATGAATTATTAATGCTTTGGGGTAGTTGAGTTTAGTGTATTGTGGCTTATTGAGATTCTTTTGCCATTAGTCCTTTTCATGAATGTCCACTCTAGACAGAGATGACAGAATTTATGGATGGTAAGGTGTATTTTTATATAGTTGCCTAAACTAAACATTACAAAAATGTGAATATGATTACTTCATATGAATAAAAGTAAAAAAAAGCCCTTCTTAGATGCCACTAATTGTGCTGGGAGCAAGGGGGGGGGGGTGTTGGGAGTGTTGCTCAACACTAAGAAAGTGTTTATTCTCCTCAGTTACCCTGTATTGTATATCAGCAATGAGTAGTCTAATATTGTACTTTGCAGTAAAACTGAAATCATTAATGAAAGAGTACTGATAGCATTCTGTCTTTGGCTCAGATTCCATGTGCTTTCACAGCAGTCACTCCATAAGTGCATCTCTACGGTTATCATCGTCATCCTCACCCAGAACTCACTTGTCTTTCTTTTGAGAGGATAATTAAGCCAAAGCCGTTCTATAAACGTGTGACAGTTGTCACCATTGCGTCCTCCCTCATATAAGAGCTACTGCGACAGCACGCTGGCACGCTTACTTGGCACGGATTTTAATGGTGGCAGCGTCAACGGTAGCAGCTATCATTTGCGCAACAAAGAAGGTTTTTTTTCATTGCATGTTGATGTCTCATTCGGCAGAGGTGGCTTAGGCTTTGATCGCCACCTCGCTGCTAATTAAAAGGAATGATGCTCTCTTGAAGGAAGTGGTTACGACAGCAAAGCCTGATAGTCTCATCTATTGCTTTCCTGTAATTTCTCTTGCTGGGGGTTTATGTTGGAAATGAGCTAGCTGAAGACTAACCTGGAATATTGATAGAAGGATAGATCAATAACTAATTCTCAGACTGTGAGAATGAAAAAGTGAGGATGTTTAATAAATGATTATATAATTCGTTAGATGCTTAGATCATTTATTAGCTTAGGGGGTGGGGGGTGGGAGGAAACCAGAGTTCCTGGAAGAAAACCACACAGACATGAGGAGCAGATAAAACAGACCTTGGGAATGAGACCCAAGTGCTTCTTGCTGTAAGGTGACAGCACTACCCCCTGCACCACTGTGCCACTCTGATTATATCATCCACATGCTGATTTATTTTCTTTTTATTATTATCAATGTCTATATCTATGAAAGTCATCCTTCTAAAAAATATTACATATATAGGCTACACTGTATGCAGTAGCACCTTTGCTGTTTCATTCTGTCAGACCCTCATGAACCATTTTAACAACACAAGTGATAAAGACTTTGCTGCCAGATAAAAAAAAACACAGAACTCGGCATATCTGTCTCCTCACACACTTCATCTTCCTCTAAGCCTTTTATTTATTTATGATTCCACTCAGGGGAACAAAAAGAGAGGTGATGGCAGGACAGCAAGTAGGGGTGTTTTATTCTCTGTTACTAAGACTGTGGGACGTATTTGTGTGTGTGTGTGTGCTGGCTGAGCTTCTTAAGAAGGAATGGGTGTGTAGTTTAGTCAAATGTACCCACATACTCGTTACATACTCAAAGGTTACAGACTCTGTGATACCTGTCAGGGAACCTGAAAGATTTGTGTGCCCACCCCCTTGCTTTCATACACACTCTCTCTGGAGGAGGGAGGAATAGCGGCTTTAGTGAGACTTGGTGCTGCCTGTCACTTATCATCCTTCAGTGAGAATGAAGGCATAAAGGGAAGGAAGACAGAAACACCCATGTCGACATGGCAGAGGGTTGAGTGAAAGTGCGTTTACTTTCTCTGTTGCTAAAAAAAGAATGAAGGTGCAGAGCTGTCACTGCGATCGTCACGTCTTGGAGTATAGCTGTGCCTCAAAGGGCCTACTTGTAATACTTGTCTTAATGCACAGCCTTTACCTGAGATTGAACTTTATTGTAGGTTCTTGGATCTATCTATCTATCTATCTATCTATCTATCTATCTATCTATCTATCTATCTATCTATCTATCTATCTATCTATCTGCCTGTCTGTCTTTTTCTGTCTGTCTTTCTATCTGTCTCTCTCTGCCTATCTATCTATCTATCTATCTATCTATCTATCTATCTATCTATCTATCTATATGCCTGTCTGTCTTTTTTCTATCTATCTGTGTGTCTTTTTTCTGTCTGTCTGTCTAATCTACCTTCAGTGCTTTGGATTTGCAAGGCTTTAAATACTTTAAATACTGCTGGTGTGACTTGGTTGATTTCTCTAGAGTGATTCAATTTAATCAAAACAATCGGAGTGATATTGTTTACTTTCTAATTAGCAAATTAGTGAGAAATGTAGAATTATTGATGCAGCTGCTCTTTACATATTCTGCAGAGTGCTTTGCTTTTTGCCTACTTAGCTCTGAACTATCTGTTAGTGCTGGGGTCCAGCCAAAGTGCCTGTTGCTCCGACCACTTTAGCCATTAATGTCTTCCCAGAAAACAGATCTCAATTAGCAGTTTGGAGTCTCATATTTTCCCTCTCTCTCTCTTCCCCCAACTCACTCTCTCAGCTTAATTTCCACACTCTGTGGCTGTTTGCCTCTCCCAAACAATGTGGGCTTGCCTGGCAAGCTGTTGCATGCAGCAGTAATAATTAGACTTGCCCTAATGAGTTGACAGAGCCCAAACACACCAACATACTCACACGAACACACATGGCACAGCTTGACAGTGCCCAGTGGTAATGAAGAAGCAATGAGGCTTTAAACGAGATGAGGGAAGTAAATGGAAATGGGAGTTTTTATGATGAGGTCTGGTGTCGATCTATAAAATTGACCTTAGAACTAATATTAGATTAAAATATAGACTAGTGAGGATCTCCTCTCTGATAAACGTTACAGAAACTGTGTGGCTTTTTATTTTCTGGGTACAGGGATTTAATAAGCACCCCAAGCACATACACACACACACACACACATGTACACACACCCACACACACACACACACACACACAGTTGTGTCTTGCTATATTTATGAGGCTTTTCCACTGTAATTATTATTGCAACACATAATTATTAATGCAACTAATTAATGTTAAGCCTAAACCAAACCTTAACCTATATAATGAAAAAGCTATGTTTTGGCTGTTTTATTAAAAAAAATTCTTAGAAAACTACAACTCACCTTAAGGGGGCCAGCAAAATGTCTCCACAAGGCCAAAAATATGAAATATTGTAGTCCCTACAAAGATACACACAGACACCCACACACACATACACACACAATATGTATTGTGTATGTTTCTTTTATTCTGATCACACACACTAAATGGGGGTTGATAAAAAGACATTCTCATGTTTGCAGTTTCAATAATTAAAGTGCATAAATTTAGTGGCTGCTTTCATTTTGATTAATTATTCATTAACGGCATCTTAATTTCATCCACACTCTGAATATTTAACAAAATGCAAAAACAAAAGCTGGAGGGAAAAAAGAAAGAGATATGAATATTCATCAGCGTTAATGAGTCAAAGCTTGAAAAGGAGCTGAAACAAAGATACATTTCAGATGGGGGAGGCGACTGCAGTCCCAGGCCACATCACTGTTCGAAAAATAAATCAGCGCTGCCGTGGTGTCCTGCATTTCCATAACAATAGTAAAGCAGAGAGTTGCAAAATAGCAAAGGGGCATAAAGAATAATATAGAAGTCATACATATTCACAGTGGTTTGAGAAGTGGTGTTCAAAGTGGCTTATAGTAGGCAAGGAGAGAGAGAGAGAGAGAGATCGAAGTGAAACAGGTTTAATTGCTGTAGAAGTACACCAGGTACTGTAAACCATTCATTTGCATGAAAGTGAGCGGAGGGATAAACAGAAAGTCTATAGTAGCAGTTAATCTTGTGTGCAAAGAGCATGACAATTTTGGTTAATATTATTTAAAAATGAAAATATTCTGGTTAATTATTCTATTTGTAGTTCATTCTTTACTCTTTTATTCTGTACATTCAACCCTACTATTCAAGCAAGATGTAGCTTTCCAGCATGCCAAACATATTTGCATGTAATCTTAATTCAGTTCGACTGAATTTGGTCCCACATGGTCCCAAAGCAGCTTTACAAAAACATAAAAATCCCGACATGTATACACAACTTGTATATATTTTATCCCTACATTTTATCCCTAGGGCGACACGGTGGCTCGGTGGGTAGCGCTGTCGCCTCACAGCAAGAAGGTCCTGGGTTTGATCCCCGGGTGGGGCGGTCTGGGTCCTTTCTGTGTGGAGTCTGC
>JAOVYV010000019.1:18459636-18473555 GCA_025674545.1 Hassar affinis
TCAAGAGCCACGGTATCCAGGGTAATGTCAGCATACCAGGAAACGTTTTCCACCACCAGCATCATGTAGTGACCTGGGCACTATCCTGCAAGAAGAATGGCTTAAAATCCCTCTGACCACTGTGCACTTGTGTATTCACAAGATGGGTGGGAGCACTTTCCTCTGAGTGTTACACCGCTCCTGGATGTTGCATGAGCATTAGTTTCAAAAGAGGCACCAACTGGCATCACATGCCTCAGAGGAAACATACGTGCTGCCTTGTCCTGCCTGACTGCCGGCCGTTGTGTGAAATCTGTGAGAATTAGACATGACTACATTAAGGGAGACATGACTAAAATTGGGGAAAATCAAAGAAAAAAAAGATGGTTATACAGTATAATAGATGGAAACACCGAGTTTAACCACAAGGTCATTCCAGAGTCATCCAGCACCAATGAATCATGGGCAAAGGCCTGTAGTTTTCCAGTCTTTTTGCCTAAGTCATCGTTAGGAAAAAGGCAGTCTATTACAGTTTATAAGAGGGTGAGATGCCATGCTAGGATCATGGAGGAGTGTAGCAGACAAAGACACCTTGCTCCCTATAGGCCATGTTCCCTACCCCTTGCAACAGCACCTTGAGAGGAACTTAAGAGAGGAATGTAGAGAGGGACTATCTGCAGTCTAGCAGTCCCTATAGGATGTGGATCTAGATGATGATGTGCACACAATTCATGCAAGAGCTTCTACCTGAGGCCTGTGTGCTACAAACAAGAATGTTCAAGAATGTTGGACTACTGATTGGCAGTATTCAACTTACTCCATGGTGTCAAACCTACAGGTGCTCCTAATGTGGCTGAGGGTGCCAAATCTCTCCATACAATAGATTTTGAACAATAAATCTAATTAGGGAGGGAGATAGCAAGGTGTTCCATCCACTGTTCTTAGGAGGACTCTGTGCTCTGTTCATGGAATTCTGTAAAATTTAGAAAGTGCCTGGCAGCCGTGGAAATGCATACATAGACAGTGAGACCAGTCATATGACTAGAATTCTCAATTAAGCTAGGTTCTCAGTGGTGAGTTGTGTTGCCTGCCTGCCACACTTTTTGAATTGTTTGAATTGTTGAATTGCATTAGCTGCCTACCTGAGTGCAGCCATGAGACAATAATATGCCATAATGTGTGATCAGGGTGACCTGTTCTTTGGTGGGGGGCACAAAGAGTCAGTCATTAAAATATACCCCATATGTATCCATCAAAGGTGACAGGACTGCTTGAATTCTTCTCAGCTATAAAGAGGCTGAAATGTAGGACTTTAAACTGGAATGACTTTTGAAGGTCAACCTCAAAAAGCATCTGTGCTTCAGAATGAAGGGAACCTAAAAATGTGCATCATCACATTCAGCAATGTGAACCAGTCTTGTAGCCACATGGCATGAATAACATTTGATATATCTTAATATGCAAAAAAGGGGACCTTAAGAACAAGCTTTGCACTCTCAAATCAAGAATCAGAGGGACCACCCCCGTCCTTCATCTGAACTAGGAAATACACTAAGTAAAATCTCTTGTTATGACCTACTCTGTCAGGAATGAACTTTTTAAATAGAATCTGGTGGTGTTCAAAATTGATGAGACCATGATCATCAAAATTGATGAGTCCAACCTTTAATGCTCTTAAAATTATTTGCACTGTGGTACAGGAAAAACCTTTGTTGGCAATATTACCAAAGAACTTTTCATTCATTCTTCTTTTCATCTTTAAGTAACAACTTTATCCTGGTTAGGGTCACAGTGGGTCAGGAGCTTTGGATTTAGCATATACAATCTGCCTATTGCCATGTTTTTGGATATGGGAGGAAACAGAAGAACCCACACAAATACAGGGAGAATGTGTGAGACAACTTGAGCTAAGGATTGAACCTGTGACCCTGGAGCTGAGAGGCAGTGGTGATACTTGCTGCATAATGTGGTATCTTCAGATATTAATCTGGATGTTGGTACAGAAAGTATAATTATTAGCATAACTTTTTCATCACAAATTGAAATTTTCAACACAAATTTATTTTGATAGGGGGTATTTTTGTGACCTGGTAGAGGTCTTCACACACAAGCATATATTCTGTGTTCTCTTTTCTCTACCATGAACATTATTCTTTGTTTTTCCACCCACAGTTGTTCCTTCCAGTCCCACCATGGCCTCTTCCACCAGTTTGCCATCTAACTGCAGCAGCTCCTCTGGAATTTTCTCTTTCTCTCCAGCAAACATGGTGTCAGCAGTGAAGCAGAAGAGTGCATTTGCTCCGGTGGTGAGGCCACAGAGCTCTCCTCCACCCACATGCACCAGCACCAATGCCAATGGCCTCCAAGGTACAGCTGATCTTTTCCTACATTCTGTATATTTTGATGAAACTTTTCAGGGTGGCATAATAATAAATGACAATTCAAAAAGACAAGACATACAGGAATAATAGCATTCATGTGTAACATCACATTGGGAAAAGTTAAGTCTCATTTGAGAGTTTCAGAATATGTAAGGTTGTGGAATGTACTGTTCTGTGCAGCCCAACCAAAAATATCAAACTGCATCCTTCTCTAACCCGTGCACTGTTCCACGGCCTCATAGTCAGCATCTACATCAGGGCCTGCGTTCATCCAGCTGCTCAGAATTACTCTGAAGTATCATGTTAGCAGTATCTATGACTCAGAATACCAGAATATCCTCTGCCTGCTTTTATTATTTCCTGATGAGCAGTAGAACAATGAATAAATCATCACTTCTACACTTCATCAGCTAAACCAGATTTGTCAAATCCTCCTTATTTTCTCCTAAAATTTTCAGTACTCTAAACTCTAGTAGTCCTAAATGATTGTTTCAGTACCCTTATGTATCAGAAGTCATGAATGGCTTTTAATTGTACTTACCAAAATATCACTCTCAGGATCACAGAGAATTTTGATGAATACAGGCCTAGGTCTGAATTTGATTCTCTGATTCTCTTTCCTCCTTTTGTATCCCTGTTTAATACCTCTTTTGCTTCTTTTACATTTTCTTCTGTTCTCCGCTCCTCCCTTCAGATCAGTCTTTTGTGGACTCTAACAAGTACTCAACTGCCAGTGCACTCCAGGGCTTGGCCTTCTCCTGAAGTATGTTCCTCAACTCTTTCTCGTAGGCTACATTGCTTGAAGCTTTGAATATCCTGTTATCCAGCCATCTGTTTTCCATCTATCCATCCATACCTCCATTTAACCATCCACCCATCCATAAACCCATCCATCCACCTACACTGAAATTATTTCTTACTTATATACTTCATGCTTAAATGCAGGAACTGTAAAAACTTTAGGAACCAAAATATTTCACTGACATTAAGCTGATGGTTAGTTTTAAACATTAATTATTTGCATTATGTCAAGAGAAGGTCCTCACAAGAAGAGTAAGGCAAATCTGTGTATGTGTGTGTTCAGGCATGCACATGTTAGTTAGTTAGTTAGTTAGTTAGTTAGTTAGTTAGTTAAACATATCACTGCACCTTTTCATGTTCCTCACATGTGGCTGATCTTCCTGATCAGGATGTTGCAACACAGCATCTGCTCAAGATAGAACAATGGAACAAATGGTGTGCAAACAATTAGAGGAGAATGAGTGCAGCTGTAATCAAGCCCTGCAAATACACCCTTTAAGCCAATTCCCAATCAGAGAGAAAATCATATTTGTAACTTTCTCTCATTTGAACCTGCAACAGAAAAGTCAAAGACACCAGGTGCTAGAGTTCTGAGATCATACCGGCAATGACAAGAGAGATATTGTAGAGAAAATGTGAAGGCTTGCAAAATGTAGAAAGCACAAGCTATGCTTTTTTAAAATTGTTTCACACATGTGGCCTGTTTGTGGCATGTTTCCCACACTGCTGTCCCATCCAGTGATGTATGATTTATTGCTAGTAATGGAATGGTTAATGGTTAATGATTCAATCAAATGAAATTGAATTAACTCTCTTTCTTTTGCTCTTTCTTTCTTGCAGCAACAGCAGCAATCCCTGGAATGATTGTTCCTCCTATGTAATATGTGTGTGTGTGTGTGTGTGTGTGTGTGTGTGTGAGAGAGAGAGAGAGAGAGAGAGAGAGAGAGAGAGAGATGGGGAAAACCCAGGACACACTCTTTCCTGGCACTGGGCTCCCTGTGTGTGTACAGAAGACTCCGGTTGTGACTGTCCCAGCAGTCATTCTCTGAAGGATCACTTTAAACTCAGGCCCTTTTTTAAAAGTTAGAATCACCTTTGAAATGATAGACAAAAAAAACCACAACCTTGGACTATTGTATGAAGTTTTGATGTTGAAGTTTGTATGAACTGCTAGATCATTTTTAATACAGGGGGTACACACAACACTTAGCCCAAACCCCACAGCTAGAAAGGTTCTGTTTATTCGTTGGATTTTGGTTTGACATCCAATTTCTGTGTTTTTCTGGAAGGAAAATGAAATGTGAGACACAAAGGACAAGAGCTACAATGTTTTCTATTTATGATTTCGTATGGTAAATGAAGGATTATTGCTTATAGGCTATATAAAACGTCCCACCGAACATGGAAGTTTATTCAAAGTCATCATCACCTGAGCCAAAATGTACAGATTTTACAAAAAGAGCGCGAAACAAAGATTTGCACAGATTTTTTTTCAAAACTTTAGCATAATTCGATAGCTATGAGCGTTACGGATTCAGATTGGTTTACAGTGCTTTTCATGGGAATCAGGGTCATAAAATGCAAAAAAAAAACTGTCATCCCCAGCAAGATTAAATAGGGTTTCATCACAACAACAACATCAACAAATCAGCATGTGAAAATTGCAGCTACTCCTATCCATCAGAGACACCGAATAAAGACCAGACTGGTTTATTCTAAACTGTGAATTGTCTTACAGAGTATTGCAAACATAAATATAGAAAGTACAACCCTTTTTCTTCCACCATTACAAGACCCTGAATTTCATCGTGTTCAAGCGAACACCAAGTTCAGTTCCGATAACTTCTCGAGACACAGAGAAGATTGTGTGCCAGAAAGTTATTCGACTCCCCCCCTTGAAATATTACAACATGCTATGCACCAACAATTGCTTTTCATTTGTGAAAACTTTAAACTTTGCTTGTATACCTCTTTAATGACAATCGTTCAGCAGGGGACTGCTTTCTAGGAAATAAATGCTGAATTTGTGTCAGAAGTAAATGTGATTTCATTTCAGAAGCTTTTGTGTTCAATTAGAATCACACCACTGTTACACTGACAGACAATTATTGTCCAATCATAGCCGTAGCCGGTTTCTCTTCCGAGTATATCAATGTAGGTTTATTATAACCTACCGCCATATGCGTATCACTGATCACTTTATATTCATTCATTCAGCTTCAGTAAGCACTTTATCCTGGCCAGAGTCACCGCGGTCCTGGAGTTTAGCCCAGGAACATAGGACACAAGGCAGTGATACACCATGGCTATGATTTTTTTTTTCAAAATGACTGTCATTTCAGAGTGAAAAGCAATACACGGACAGTATTGCTTTTCATTAATGACATGTGGACGATGTACAACAATATGTCATGCCACTGATCATTTTCACTGATAAATATGACCCTGCTCCTCGCTTACTCTGAAATTATGCTAAATAAAATCTGCGTACTTTATCAGCGATAATACAAGCGCTAGCCTGAGCGTGAATATATTTAATCATGACATTTAATCATTGTCAGGTTTTAGAAGTCATTTTGAAAAGCTGGATGCAGTGCAGGTACAACAGTTAGAGAACAAGAAACTCTAAAGGGAATTTCATTGTATGGACGGTAATACTTCAAACTCCGAAGTACAGGTATAAGGCTGTGATTGCCTTTCAGTGTGGCACAGATCCTACACAGCGCTGAAAGTTCAATACAGAGCTCTCACTTCACAACTTCTGCATTTCCTTCTTGAAAAAGATTTCCCCTGGAGATTGTTTTTCATTAAAGAGATCGACAGTGTGCTTTTCAACTCAACGTGGAACATGGCATTAATGAGAAGCAATAACGTTTATGTGTTCCGCCTATATTTCACACTTTTTTTTCCCGACCTGGCATGCAGTCTTCTCCGTAACTCTCCCAAGTTCTCTCGAACCGTCTGCCTTTTTCAATCAAAGCTATCAGAATCAATTTTTTTGTAATATGAGAATCATCCTGAAATGTAAAAAAGTAAATTATTAAAGAAAAATCCCATTTAAAGCTTTAAATTCCCAAACAAAAATCATGTGACAAAAACTTGACTATGCATCAATGATCAAACCCAAAAATGCAATATTGCTATTGTCAAAAAAAAAACAAAAAAACAACAGTTGCCAAGCTAAAACCTCCACTCCGCATTGCACACATTCTTTACTTTAACTGCCATGAGCTCTTTCTTTAATGCATGATCAAGTTCATACAAGAAACACGAAATCGAGGAAAAAAAGGATTGCTAACTGCACAAAGTCAATAAAAAAGCAACAATAAAACAGTTTAATTCCCAAAAGCCAAAATACACAGCTCAGAGGGATACATACCTTCAAAGGTTTGAATTGTTTGTTGCCACCATTTCCAAAATGTTTATAAAGGAATGTGCTTTTGTGATTTTGCCTTTTCAGATTAAAATAGTGGCTGAATGATTTTTTTTTCCTTTTTTGTGAAGAAACTGTGATCATCTTTGGTTTTTGAGTTTTGAGTCCATTATACTCTGAGTATAGAAATGCAGATTTGAATGTGAGAATGTGAGGGAAAGGTTAGTGTTAGTCTTAGCAGATTTAATGGGTTTATGTTGGACCTACGCTGTTTGGAATTAACGCAGGTGTTTACCTAATTGGCCTAATAATAGATGAGAGGGGAGAGATGAATAATCAGGAATGAAGAGAAGAGCAGCTTGAGCACTGTGAAAGTTCTAGGCCCCTCTTTCTAATCACAGGATATCACAATTCATTAATTATTGCTATATTTTTTTGTTGTTGTTTTTTTTAATGTCTTTGTACAAATGAATAAGTATGCAAATTTGTTTTGCTAGATTTTCTCTTTTACTTTGCCAAAGTTATTGTTTGAAATATATTTATACATCAGAAAGAAGGCAGCTTTATACTACTTTCACTTCTACATCTGATCTCATGGAACATCAAGATTTTATCGGAATGGATGTAAAATACCCATCTAGCATAATATACTGTATGTATCACTTAGATTTTATACGTCGCTTTTATTCATCTATCTTTCTTCATGTTTGTTATGCTATGACGTGCAATTTGTTTTACATTTTTTTGTCCAGGTTTTTGTCCATACATGGGGTTATGTGATTTTGTGTCCTACATCAGTTTCATGTTTAGGATGACACTCATACTGTTAATCCCGTCCTCATGAGGCCAAGATTTTATTTTTATACCATTTGTAAGTTAATGAAACATTGTTTTTTAGCCTTTTATGTTAGATTTTGTATCATGTGACAAAATTTGTGAAACTTTCCATTTTTTGGACCTTACTCACGCAGTGTATCGCCTGAATATAAATACATGTATCCTTTATTTTTGCTTTGCTTCACATTTCTTTTTCTTTTGAATTATTAATTCACATCCATGTTCAAAGTTTGTCACATCCACCAGCAGTTAAAAAGCCTTACCAATGCAGAGGCGGTGCTGTTGGTTTTGCTGGGTAGGTTGGCAAAACGTGACTTGGCAAGGGTTTGATTATAAGGATGTTCAAAACAGCACAAAATTCAGTTGAAATCCAACGTGTTACTGATGTATTTGTAAAAAAAAAATCCTGAATGCTATTTTTTTTACACACGTAATAATCTCAGAATAATGTGCTCTTCCAAACGATTTCTTTCCAGTAAACTCGCCATAGATGTTTCTATTTATTTATTTATTTTATTAAACATTTTCAAAGACATAGCATTCATTATTATTATTACTCATCAAGGAGAAAGATACCTTATCAATTCACCCAGAAACCCAAGTTCTTTTTTTTGTTCCCTTCTTATTATCTTGTTATAAACTGGACACTATGTGTGTGTGGTTATATATTGCTGGGGAGCAATATAAAATTAAGTATAAAAATGAATCTACTGTAAAATGATCATTTTCTAATTAACTTTGAACTGTAAGATAACTTTTTGACTTTCACAATATTTAATTAAAGTTCCTTCTTGTCTGTGGTCATTTGTTCTGTTCTTCTTTGCATTCATTTAAATCATTGGAGACAAGTAGAGTAAATGGTACACAAAGATCTGATGCTAGCAAGATGCTCATGAATCTTTCATTCTGACTCAGTATGGCACATTGTTCAGCTGCACTAATAGCAGTGGGACAGTATGCCAGTATGAGTATGGTAAGAGTGTTAAACCATGAATGTTAATGGTACACTAATACAACTGATCATAATTGCATAAAAAAATTAATATCATAATATTTCTTGTCATAACACAAATTCAAATAGTCTATATATTAATATAATATTTATAATATATAATATATTAATATATTTAAATGGCTATATATAATAGTCAATAACAAATGTGCAAACAGTCTACATGGTGTACATGGCGTACTATTTTAAATAAGAAACCTTAAAACTTTAAAATCAAAGAAAATTATATACAGTACTGTGCAAAAGTCTTAGGCACCGTATTGGTTTTAGCTGCAACTTTTGTTACTGATTTTGTTACATTTCCAACAAATAATTAAATGCTACACAAAAAATGTTTGTATGTCAGCAAAGAAAGCAACACATTATATAACAGAGCACTTTTCATGCAAAAAAAACGTAATGAAGGCTGCTGGGTTTTGGTTGAAAAAAAAAGAAGTGCGACAGTCACAGTCTCCAGAAGAGCTGTGGCAGATTCTCCAGGACTCAGTAAAGCTTAAAAGCTCATTTCCTTATAAAGCTGCACACATTGTGAAACACCTGGAACACTGTTTAAGAAAAAGGCGCACCATACATGGACTTCCTTTAGTTTATTACTGTTTACTACACTTTCCAGTGTTGTTTTTTTTTAAGTAGAAAAATTTTTTTCAATGGCATCTTCGCTTAACAGCAAGTCTTTACACATGCCTCAGACTTCTGCATAGTATTGTACAGTAATTATCTGGTAAGTTTTACTGAGCATCTTGGAGAATCTGCCACAGCTCTTCTGGAGACTTTATCACACTTACTTCTTTTTTTTTACATTTACATTTACAATTATGGCATTTGGCAGATGCTCTTATCCAGAGTGACTTACACAAGTGAGCAGTTGAGGGTTAAGGGCCTTGCTCAAGGGCCCAGCAGTGGCCACTTTGCAGTGACAGGATTTGAACTCACAACCATTTAACCACCAAGCTACACTTTCCTTTACAGTTTACATGCAAAACCCAGGCTATGTTTTATTGTCTGAAAAGTGCTCTGTTATGTAATGTGTTGCCTTCATTACTGACATCTGAACATTTCTGTTTAACGTTTTAATGTTTTGTTGGAAAAGTAAGGTTTGGAAATATAAAATCTTTTTGTACTGACTCAGTAATGTAGAACTCTGTGACTCAGTAATGTAGAAGCCTATGACGTTTAGACAGTACTGTATAATTATAAATAATTTATTGTTTTGATAAATTAACATTAAAGGCATGTCTTAAAATTCTGGTTACAACAACATTGAATTTCTCATACTCTTACTGATAAAAACCATTTAATTAATTAAACGCTTAATAGCTCCCATCATTTTAGATGATGCAAATGCAAATGTACACAATAGATTATCCTGTCAGTTGCATCTACTAAGCTCAACAGTACATACATCACAATTACCCACAATTACACATATGCAATTAGTGACAAGTATTGCCAGATATTATATGATTACATTCATTCCCCAATAGCTTTACTTCATTTTACATTTACATCAGTAATTAAGTGCCACTCCAGCCCTATAAAATTGCTCCATTTTAATAATTCTAATTCATTAATGTATTACATCCTAATGACACAGAAAATATGCTCACTATGTTTCTATAGCATATTAATTACGGCTCAGGAGTTATGAATTGCTGCGCACTGGCAGCATAATTGATTCGCCATTTGCATTCATGATCATGAGAGGAACGATCCTCTGATTCTTTGTGCACATTTCATCTTAGGCACTCTGATCTGATTAAACTATAAAACCTGCTTTCTGCTGACCTCAGAGTCTTTCCAGCTGTGCATTGTGGGAGGATGATAAATAACACAGCCTTAAATCTTACACAGTAAAATATACACGATGGTCATCTGCATATATTATTAGATTTCAAGCTAAATGCATTATACATCATGCATCTTCATCTTAAAATGCTCGTTGAATGGAAATGGATTTTTCTGCCCATTTTTTTAGAACCCTAAAAACCCTTTTATTTTACAATATATTACAGTTAAATGTTACATTGAGATGAAAACTGCCATTTGCGACCATATTTTTATGTATTTATAATTTTTTTTATGTATTTATATTTATAAAAGTTTTTATTAATTATTTATTTTATTAAAACTGAGTTTATATGTCAGGATTATACGCTATATAGCACATAATATTGAAGAGTGAGGAAAATCAATAAATACAAAAAGAATATTCAATTATAAGAAATGCAATCCACAAATTAAAAAAAATACATTACAAAATACAAATTAAAAAAACAATTTTCCCTTCAGTTGCTATGAAGCCCTTACATTTGACCTACTGCAACCAGTTGCCATGGTCACAGTTGAATATGGTGTACCTATGTGAAATGTCATAAATTCTCAGAATAACTGTACCTAATAACTGTTAGACAATCAACAATAACAAGCATCATCATGAAAACCAAAGCTATCGAAACTATCTGTCTTGGATTTCAACATATATCCCAAACTTTGAACAGCATGTAGAGCAGCATTTTATCTGTTAATTAAAAAAATGGACTATAGCACAACTGCGACCACCTACAGGAGGCTGTCCAACAAAAGCCAGTGGCCGGGTAAGAAGGTGGCCTGGGTGGTCAGCGAGGCAACCAAGACGCCAGAGGTAATTTCCAAGGAACTGGAGAGATCCACAATATAAAAACCCATTTGACATCTTCCAAAAAGCATACTGGAGACTTCAAATGAGGTCACATTTGGTGGAAATCCAACACTGCTTACTGAGAAACCATCTCCACACTGAAGCATGGTGATGATAGCATCATGTTGAGTTACTCTTGGCCTCCTTTAGGCTTCTCTGACTAATCAATTCTTTACCTGGTCAGTGATATTTGGTGGACAGCCTCCTTAAGGGAAAGTCATGATTGCGCTATATTCTCTCTTTTTAAATAATAAATGTAACTGTTGCTAGTAAGTTTCAGGGCATATAAAAGAAAAACATTTCATGCAATAAATATCTCACATTGCAAGCTGTGCATTGGTAAGAAAAAAAGAGGAAGGGGGAACAGGAATAGGCCACTGGCACATGGGATAATGGGCAATAGGAAGGAACGGTCAAGAGAGTAAAGACAGATCCTTCTTGAACAAGAAGGAGTGGCAGGTGGAGAAAGACTGTCAGCACACACTCAATTCTCTACAGTCTCATACACACACACACACACACACACACACACACACAAAACCGCAACAGGTGCATGACATCATACTGCAGCCTGGCCGGAAAGCTTCTGCAGCAGGAAGTATAAACTAACCAGTATTGTGGCCATCCAAACAATGACATCAACAGCAATTAAAGGCACATGCTAACTATCGATCCATTCATGTCAGTATGTTCCCAATCCATCTAAGTGCATTTTCTTAAAGATTTTTCACTTCAGTCCCTGCAAATAACCAGATCTGCAATGCTAGCTAGGCTTAATCTAATGCACTAGATCACTAGAGAGTTCAGTGGAGTCTGCAGTAGTTGAATACACCTTGAGATATTTTAGGTCATGAGAACGTTCATTTCTGCACTGTGTCAGATTTTCTGGGGAAGAGATATAAATGTAAGTATATTGAGGAAATTATTCAACTAAAATGTTAAAAATGTGATATTCATAGTTATGGTCCCAATTAGTTGCAATTGCATTATGGTATGCATGTGGTTTAATTGGCTAAAAGAAAATACAATTCTTAATTTATAGCATATTAATGTGTAATGAAATTATCACTAATTTCACATGGTACCAGAATGTGTGTGTGTGTGTGGGAGAGAGAGATGTGGGGACAAATGGTAGGAATATCTGATATTGTTGACCTTGTGGGGACATTTTGCTGGTCCCCATAAGGAAAGAGTGTTTTTGGGGTAGATAAATAACTAAATAAAACAACCAAAAAGTTGCCTTTTCATGACTGAGGTTAAGTTTAGGGTCAGGGTTTGGGTTAGGGTTAGTATAAATTCGTTGCAGTAATAATTATGTCACAAGTATAGCAGTATACTGTTTTTCTTTACCAACATTTCTGCAAAAGATTTGTCTTAATGCCTCCTTTTCCACAGAGCAAAGAATACAATATTGCTCTTCGGAAATACTTAAACCAGAAATTCTTGATGTTAGACTCTCTTGACTGCAGTTTGCTGTCATCGTGTTGGCCCCTGCATATCAGGATATTTCGATCTTTGCCTCTCTTGTCAGCATTTTCTTTCCAATCCCATAACCACAATGATGATGTCATGGGAGTCAGTGGCCCCAACACACTAAATAATGGAGATAATTACAATACCATGATGTCACCTTGAACCCCTTAAATATTTGATGAGCCACTTCCTGTGGGTCACACAGACTTAGCATGGACTGTAAAGCCATTGTAAAACCTGCATTAATGGTCTGGAGACCCCTATAGCACAGGGCAATAAATTTGCTCTCCCTCTCTATTTTCCTTGATACTCAAGTGTGTCTTGCTATAGTGAGTAGACCTCAATCTCCCTTTCTCTGCTGTTCTTTATTCATCTTATCTGCTTGTCTGTCTATTTGTCTATTTGTCTGTGCTTCCAGCGCAGCTATAAATAATGAGAAATAAGGCCCTGAGGTATACATGTCAGTTTTTGTGAATATACTCACCTAACATACTCTTGGTGAGGATGTTTTTTTTAACTATAGAGTAATTTTGAACCTTTAATATAAGAATTAATTATATAATATTCTGGTTGACTAATTAATTAAGTAATCAAAAATCAGAAATAATTTATTTGCCATATAAACTGCACTTACCTAGCTAGCTAGCTAGCATTACCCAAAACTTTATGTTACATCTCAAGAGTATGACTGTCTCTCTGTTTTTGACATGCTGTTGACATGTGTGTGACAAACTCTGTGTTGCCGATGGTGGACCAGCAGAGCTAGTTTTGCCCTAGTTATCTCAAATGTATAAGATTAGTTATTAAATGATAATTCCCTTAGCATTGTTGTTTAGTACATTTATGAATAGTCATAGAGAACTGATATGGAAAGATCAGACTACTTTTTACAATGATAGTAAACACTTATAAACATATTTATTTAGGTTTATTAAAATGTTTATTTTTTATCAGTTTACAAGCTGCAAAGTGAGTGAACAAAAGAAAAATATAAATCCAATCAATATTTCCATTTGTCTTCAAAAAAAAAAAATCAGGGATTTTGTAGGATTATAGTCAGGTGTCTGATCAACCAAATATACCAAACAGGTGCTAGTCTCCAGTTCGTGACTGCATACAGTGCTTCAAAATTTGATAACAGTTAGCAGGTTACCCAACACCAGACAGTTACCCAATAACAGTATTGGGTGCAAAATACTCTGAAGAACCAGAAAAACTGGTATAGGAGTTAACAGAGGTGTGACCAAGTCCTTGTTTTGCAAGTCACAAGTAAGTCTCAAGTCATTGGCTCTCAAGTCCAAGTCAAGGCACAAGTCCTACACTTTGATTTTCAAGTCCTTTCAAGTCTTTACATGTTTACACTGTTGCAGATAATACACTAAAACA
>JAOVYV010000019.1:18488167-18499320 GCA_025674545.1 Hassar affinis
GGTCACCGCAACAGTCTACCAGAATGTTTTAGAGGACTTCATGATTCCTTCTGCTGAGGATCTGTATGGAGATGCAGGACCTGGCCCCTGCCCATGCCACCAGAAGCACCAAAGCCTGGTTCGATGCTCACAGTGCTTGACTGGCCAGCCAACTCAAGGGACCTAAACCCCTTTGAGAATCTATGGGTATTTTCAAGAGGAACATGAGGGCCACCAGACCCAACAACAAAGAAGAGGGCTTCAAAAAATCTGGGCTTCCATAACTCCATGTTGCATCGAGGCAGTGATTAAAGCAAAGGGATTCCCAACCAAGTATTGAAGATTGACATATCATTTTGAAAATACCATATTTTGATTGATGTGATCCTAATTTTGTTTTCTTTTCTGCAAAAAAAGTTGTTTGGGATGATTTCGCCACAGTATTCAATTTTTTTTTATTCCTTTTTTCGTGGGTTTATGAGCTGGAAGCCCAAATTATGTAAAAATAAAAAATAAATACTTGGAATCGTTTAAATTGTGGGCCCTGAATCTATAATCTATGAAACTTTAACTTTTTGAATGGAATTATTTGAAATTAATCAACTTTGATGTTCACATTTTTTGGAATGGGTCTTGCTAATACCTGCTTGCTAATTGTTCTACTGAATGCAATAGTTAAAGAGGAATTAAATTTTTTTCAAATCCTCTCTTACTGAGAGGAAAAGATAAAAAAAGACATGCAGATTATTTCTAGCTAGACTCTAGTGAGTCTAAAACAGTATTTCTGTTTTGAAATAATAATTGAAATGTTCAATAAACATTATTGAATATTTCTTCACTGAAGCATGCCCAATGCATTTTGCATGTAACAATCATTTTATATACTTTCATGAAATTTTCTTTTAACTGCCTCTAGGTAAGCGTTTGCAGACGGAATCCTGTTATACTATTCTTATGCAAATTCTGGCAGCAGAATTTTATTTCAGTATGGTCCAGTGGCATCAGTGTCTATAAATAAGCATGAAGTCCAGGTCCATGACATATGATGTGACATCTAATCATATTTGGAGAAGAGAAAAAGAAATTGGTCTGCTTTTTATGAAAAGGAGTCAACATATAAAAGAATATGTAACTCCTCTTTAAGTACGGTTATGTAAATGCTTCCCTTCTCCCAGAGTGCTGTACTTACTCGCTCCCACACACAAACATGCAAACACATTCCTCTCCGTTCCTTGATGTTTGAAGGGTAACTTCTAGTTAAGATTCAGCTGACAGACAACCAGCATGCAGTGCTCTGCAGTCATTTGTTCAACTAGCATGCTACAGTCTAAACACTGTACTTTTCCTACGTATTGGGGTTGTATTGCATACGCAGTTCAGTTTGTAATAACAGTGAAAATGACTGTTTTGTGATAATTGTGCTGGGGTTTTTATTATCATTGTAATTCTTTTCCCAAAATACTTTTTAATGTCTAAATAAACTTAATACTGTAAAAATATACAGCCTGTTTACTTAAAAAAGTATATACCCAGGCTACACTCAAAATGTAGTGTTTATTTAATTTAAAATAATGTGACTCCTTCTCTGCTTCCGCTTTTTCTTAGTTCTTATCACCAGAAAATCTATCGCTGCTGCTGCTGATGGCCCTACACGGACAGTCTAAAGATCACCATGATGGACCACTTAAAGATACATGTAGAAACCATGACGTTGGCTTTGCAACTGATATAAGCAGCCTTCCTATAATACCCAAGTCTAATTGCCATGAACGGTTTTGCCAGATTTATACCAGTTGCCAGTTTATTACCAGTTTAGAATTTCAACAACGTAGAGTTCATTTCTAAACTTTAATATGCTGGTTACAGTTGCAGTTTTTTTTTCTACTATATAGCACACAGTTATAGAGGGGATTATTTATTATCGCACTATCTGGCGTCACACAAATGAGCACGGCTTCCCTTTTGAGTCTGGTTCCTTTCAAGGGTTCTTCTTTTTAACATCTCAGGGAGTTTTTCTTTGCCACTGTCGTCCCTGGATTGATCATTAGGGATAAAATGTCTTTTTATGTCTTTGTACAGCTGCTTTGTCAGACAAAAGAATGTCAGACATAGATAATGGTCTGTTAACTTAATATTTAAAGTTCAGAGAACTTTATTGCAACCAGTTAAAGAGAGAGAGTGCAACCAGTTAAAGAGAGAGACAACAGATAGATAGATAGATAGATAGATAGACAGACAGACAGACAGACAGGCAGACAGACAGAGAGCGACAGACAGACACATGTTTCCTAGACACATTAGAGACAGACATGTTTGCTGTAGCTGAAAAGGATTTAATGATTAAATTATTTACCTAAAGAAGATAATTAACCTAGAATTGGAACTATTAAGTAGAAACAGAGGTTAGTAGAAATATTATCATTTCTTCAGCACATTCTGCAGGAGTTGAGCCCTTGTCAAAGACAGACTGTGTTAACATTAAAAAACATTAAGCGCTGAGAGAGAGCCACTTGATTTTAACCAGGCTGCCTGCACTCCTGGTCGGATTGAAACATTACAGGCTTATGTCTGTTTTAATGAAGCAGGCCTGCCAGAGACAGAGCAAACAAAGTGAAAAGTATCAGGACATGCAGAGAATTTTTTTAAAAAAAGTTTCCCTGTTGTCTATATTAATTAGTGTCTCATTTAATGACCCCAGAATCAAACACTTTGCTGAGGGGGTATGTAAAGAGATGAGAAGCCAAGCTGACAAACAAACAAGGAGCGTGTGGGAGGGGTAACAGAGCAAGCCGAGGAGACACAAAGACATCAGAATACATATCAGTCTAAAAATAAACCCTCGCTCTTTGTTTTCATGCGACAGGGCGAAGTGTAGCTAATTAGAGCGGAGACATTAGTTGGGGCGACAGGTACAGGTATGGAGTCGTGGCTGCTCCACTCTTCCTGACAGTGTATGCTAAGAGCAGAGGAGTGTAAGCAGGGCTAATGGCTGTCAGCTCCTGACAGCTGTAAAACGGCCTTGTAGTTCTCCGTGCTGAAGCTGTCACAGAGACATGCGTTAGCATGGTGTTAGCACGCAGATTGTCACTATGGCAAGGCATATCATTATTAACAAACACTACAGAGCTTATGTTAGTGCCCTTCAGTGTGGGAAGTGCACTTCAGCATGGGAAGCAACCCCCCCTGATGTACACACACACGTTTGTCAGAGGTAACAAGCCATGGCCTGCCACAGCAGTAGGTCTGGTGTGCCACTCATTGTGGTTTAACATTGTGTTGACTCCGATTAGCACTCGACCCCAGTGTGAACATGAAACAACTGCTAGAGATGTTACATTACTGCGTTCTTGTACAGTGTCTGTGAAAATGCCATCCACATGCTTGGCATCCTTCTGCTTGCTATGTGCAACAATGAGCTGCTATTTGTTGTTGTTGTAGTGTGTTTTTGCAGTAGCTGGAGGCATCAAGCAAAGGAACACACAGAATAACATACTGTACATAAAGAGGAGCAGGTGAGCTTTAAAGTTCACTATACGTGCGCCTCAAGGAGCAGAGTGTGCTATATATCAGTGTTTAATGGACAAATATATCAAAAATATGGCAGTGGATCTGTCATGATTTCCCCTCATGAATCACATTGCAGTTTCCATTGCAACTGAGCACCAAGTGAGGTTTTTTGTTTGCTTAGGTTTCTGTTCCTGTGTCAACCCTTGTCTTGTGTTTGTTTTGTTGTTCTTTATTGTGTGTGTATATTTCTTGTTTCCACTAAACTAAACTGTTCCAAGCATGTGTGTGCATGTAATCTGTGCTTTCCTTTGTTTAACACAAAGTGTTTTTGTGCTTTTTTTGTCAGATCAGAGCCTTGTTGTCTTTTGTGTTCCTGTTTCCTAACTCTATGTTTCTAGCAGAGTTCCACGGTTTGACCCGTGCCTGATGTCTGGTTTCTGATAATGGCTTAGACCAAATAAAGTTCCCCCTGAGCATACACACTAACTCAATCACATATATCATTAATTGGCCTCATTAGTAGTCAGAGGGGGTGGTGAATTCAATTTCAGAAAGTCCAAGCCCGCCAGCCTTCACTCATTCCCACAGGTTTGTCAGGTGTTCCTGCTATGTATTGCAATAGTGGACATGTAGTCTATGTAGATGCTGTGTAATGTCACTTCACACTTCCTTCTCTGAAGCCTGCAGGCAGAGCTCAAAGCCCTTTTGCAGCACAGACACGTCTGTGTTACCACAAGGAGGGGTGCAAAACATCAAGGAACAAAGCAGCCGAAGCCCAGCGAGAGCAGTTCAGCTTCACACAGTGTCGGTTCACAGACTGGTCATCCAACTCTTGTTTTGTTTTTCCAAGTCAATTTTTGATTATCTGTATAAAAGTGTTAAATCAGATGTAGACTGGGCTTAAGGGGTCAAGTTCAGGTTAAGCCACCTCCAGGATTGCTGTATTACGGTCTGGTTAGCCAGGCAAGGCAATTGCTTCACTCTAATCACTCATAATTGCAGGGTAATTAGCAACACTTGGCATTTTGCATGACTTTCTAATTATGGTAACTGTAGTGGACCTGATGCTTCCCCTCAATTTGGTAACCTTTTAGAACCTCCTCAGTGATTGAATGTTGAAATCATTACTGTGAATACCAGATCAGACACCTGCCTATGATTCCTGAAACTGGAGATGAGTTTAGTTTTGGGACTTGGAAATACTTTAAACCCTTTTACAAAATTAAATCTGGATTTGTTGCCATGAGGATAGAAGAGAAAATGTGCATTATATAATATCCATACAAATTGGTATCATATTTGAGGGATATTAATAGGTCTAAGAATCAAATTACTGCATATTATCCATGATCATATCCAATTACAACTTTCTGTTTTCAATGGCAATACGTGTACAGAAAGTGAAAATATTGTAAGCTATATTTGGTTTGGGAGAGTGCTTGCAATAGTTTATCAAAGCAATATCAAAAACATATTTGTCAGGTTTTTTTATTTGTATTTTTCTGTTGTTTTTTATTACATCCACATCTGGAATCCATTTACAATACTGACCACTATGATTGTCAAGAGTGACTTATTCGTTAGAATTTTCTCCCTTTAGGACATCATTGTTTCTCTGCTAATGACACTTCTAGTATTCATGCTTTTATATTCAGACAGTGGAAGGCATTAGGATTTTTCCTCATGTACAAGCTGAGAAACACTTAAACTTGGCATAAAACTTGTGTGCAAACCATAAAAGGAAAAAAGAGGCATTGATCCAGGAGGCCTAATTTGGGCCATAAAGTGGTGAACTTGTGTTTTCACAGGAAGCATTTGGTGGGACGTTATAAAACCATGCTCCTTAGGCCTGTCACCACACCATAACTCAGACCTTTCCTTCTGACAAAAGTGGGCTGTTGTCCTGTCCAAACCTGCTCCTGGCTAAAATTACCTCTCTAGCTCATTATCGCTCAAGATACAGAGAGGGAGCGAGAGTGAGTGGGAAGCATGTGAGGATGAAGGACTGTTAGTTCAGCAGAATAGTTTTCTGGCAACTCTATGTCCATGACTTATATGCCTTCATAAGGCTCTTGGAAAAGTGCAGGAAAGGTAATAAGCTCACCGTAATTCTGAGGCTCATAGGATGATGAAACTATGCCCACTGTGCAGTGTAAAGCTCTTAGGCTTGTGGGTCTGCTTGAAAAGTGAATTCAGTTTATGGTAAGAAGTAAAATCATTAAGGTCCAATGAGCTACAGAGATTTGTGGCATGGAATTACAGTGAAAACTGATTAAGACAATCTCAGTCTTTTTCTTGTTGTTAATTCATGGTTAACCGGTTTAATTCTGGTTTAAGTATCATTACATGATATATTTTATGAATTATTATTATTCACTGAAAGCAATCATTATGGACTATATAAATATTGTATGCCAGGTGCCATAACATTCTTTCCAAGTCGTTGTGGGTATATGAAAATAATTGTAGCATTTACAGCCACACATTCTATGATTGTGCCGTTGCGCTCGTTATCACATCTGCTTTCCTGCTAGTTATAAGCACAGCAACTGATGCCTTCTAAAAGAAGACAACACATCAGCTCGTCACATTTTAATTAGTTGTCAAAGCTTTCCTTAACTACAAGGTCAGAATGTTCCAGATCAGAGTGTCCACAAACTCCTGCTGATCCTGTGGATTAACACTGTGGTGGCATGCTGCAGTGGGCAAATCTGTCTGATATGGCCTTGTCTTCCCCTGAACAGCTGGCTCTAATAAGCTATGGCCATTGTTGGTGTGTGTGTGTGTGTGTGTGTGTGTGTGTGTGTTGTGCCTGTGTGTGACTGTTGGTAGCTTTGAGTGTCCATCATCACTCGCTCTAAGCTTGTCAGTAGCAACAGGGTACATGTGGCATGAATCTGTCCCAGCATACCTTTCACTCCTCCCCTCAGGCCCCCAACACCAGCCCATCCCACACCCCTCTCCCTCCCCCCTTCCAAGCCGTGGCTCATGATGGAGCTTTCTAAGGTTGGCGGGGTGGGCAGAGGGGTGGGTGTGACAGGTGTTAATGATGGACAAAGGCTGCTAAATACACACAACAGGTGAGAGGAATTCTGTGGCTGGGAGAAATTTGGTATATCTGGCAACTGCTACAACAGCTGAGGGATGAGCATTGTCTCTGTCTTAGTCTGACTATATAAAAATCCTTTTTTTTCAAGGTATGCTGTAACTGGTTCTTTGAAACATTTACGTTCACGGCATTTGGCAGACTCTCTTATCAAGAGTGACTTGTACAACTGAACAGATGAGGGTTAAGGGCCTTACACAGGGGTCCAACAGCAGCAGCTTGGTGGGACTGGGATTTGAATTCACAGCCTTCTGATCAGCAGTCTCAACCACTGCCGCTTCTTACATTTGATTTCAGGAAGGTTTTGAACCTGATAAATGAGACAATGTTAAGATGGCCCATATGATGAAAATTGTCATATTTAAAAAGGAAAATTTAATATTTTGTTATAGTCATATATGATATTTTTTTCAAATAAAATGTTAAATGAATAGCAAAGGAGAGAACAGAGAGAGAGAGAGAGAGAGAGAGAGGATGGTAACAAGTTAAACCCCAGGGGTCCAATTAACCACAGTCACACCTGCAAATGAAGTGTCTTTAACAGATTTGGAGAGGTGCTTTGTCATTGATTTTTTTTATTCTCCACATTTTTTCTTACAGTTATCATAAAGTGGTTATTAAAGTGTTCAGGTCAACCATGATGAATGTATGTAATTGTATTCTTTTATATAACAATCATTAAAGGGATACAGGAAACCTTATATTATATTATATATTCTGAGGTTGCTTCAAAGGTTGTTATTTTCTAAGAGTAAGAGCTTAATTGAACACACACATGCACACATGCACACACACACACACACATTTTTATTGCAATACTTCTGAGGACTTTCCACTGACATAATTATTACAGCAGGTAATTAATGCTAACCCTAATTATAACCCTAACCTCAGTAATGAAAATGCAATGTTTTGGCTCTTTTATTATTTCTTTTATTATTTTTGTTAAAACTCCAACAAAAAAACATTTTCCTTATGGGGACCAGAAAAATGTCACCCCAAGGTCAAAAATACCACAAAAAGGTAAAAAAAAAAAGGTCTACACTCACACACACAAACACACATGCATACACAGACAGAAAGCAAGTTAAAGTATTGTTGTGTCTGGGTGATGCCTAGACTATAATTTTGCTTGTATGGAACCCCCAGGTAGTGTGTGCTCAGTAAACAGTGTGTTCTGGGCCTAATGATTAACAGGTTGGCTCTAATCAGCAGGGGCTGCTCTTAATAGACATGATCTTAATCTGGGTTTCCATGTCAGGTCTGGAGGCTTTGGCTTCTTATCTGCGATCACTTTGTAATAATGAGCCTTGTAATGAGAGAACATTTTCAATCAGCCGTCTTTTTTGCCCTCCTGTTAAACTCACCAAATTACCCAACTGATGCATATTTACATGCTGGAGGGTGTAATGTATGCTGTGCATATCACCAGTCGCTTCCAAGCTGCCTCGGCTGAATCACAGTTTATTTCCAGCACAGTGTATCGAATAAGCATGGCTAATTTGAGCTTAAAAATCCCCAGCTACCTATCAAAATATCTAACACTGCAATTACCCGACGTGGACAAGTACAGGACGTGTGTTAATATGTTGTGGAATAACAACATGCAGAAATCAGCCTGTGCCTACAGCATCATGAAATGTCTAGGACTTGTATTACTCACCTTGTTCCACCATGTCATTCAGTACATGTGAGCATGTGCATGAAGCAACCACTGATAATTATTTCCAACAAACATCCCTTTATGATTCCAAGAACCTGCTCCTCATGCCCAATTGGGAATAATTTCGTAACCCACACCCCTGCACATTAGTAATGGGATCTGACCGAGTAGAAAGAGGTCTACTTTAACCTTCAGGATGCTTGGGGGCTTGGCTAGGTTCCAGTGCTAGGTCTTGAAGGCCCTGGGCAGGGCAGCCCACCCAAGTCCTTGAAAGAGTAGTTAGTGAGTGAGGACAGGAGGCAGCTGCATGATTCTTTTAAAAGTATGTACCCTATAATAACAAAAATAGTAATAGAACAAAAGCTGGCTTATAAAATGCCATATTTTGGCCAATTTCAAAGGTAACATATCCTGTTATGGCAATCTCATAATTCTGTTCAACAATTCAAGATGTATAATATACAGAAGAGACACTTGCTCTGACTGTTCATTTACAATGAGAAATGTAAAATGAGAAAATGACAGGATTACCTGTGTGGCAAAATATGTCATTCTGCTATTTGTTTATTTATCTATCTATTTATTTATTTATTTATTTATTTATTTATTTATTTATTAGGCTAAGGAGATTTATTTTTATTCCATAATGACTATCATTGCAATTATGTGAAAAAATCCGGCTCTGTGATGCCTCAAACTTGTTTGACGTGCTGCTCAAGGACATCAAGTTTGGAGAAAGCTGGACCAGGAAACACCATTAACATATGGAAAGTTAGACACTTGAACAAGTTGCAGTTCATTAAACAGACTTCCTAATTCCCTTCTCCAAGCTTTTTGGTAACTGACGGCTTGCAATTAGCAGTTGCATGTAGTTGCATCAGGATGTAACCTTCTCTGATTGGACATCAGTTGTCGATGTGCCTAAATAATGCATTTGGACAAAAGATGAGAACTCATCATTTTAGCCCGAATCTTTTGTCATTTAAGCCGTTCCTTCTGCAGGCATAATCCTCTCAGATACATCACACCAATTTATTAGGCCTGTTCTGCTTTGAGGATGGAAAGAAATGTACTGAGGCAGTATGTATCAAACATTCAGTATAACAGTATGACTGTATGCTGTTTGGTGCTGATTGATCACTTATTGAAGATTGTGGCTATTACCTTGTCTCCTAAAGCCTTGTGTCCTTTTCCTGAACTCTTTTAAAAAACTGTGGTGAGTGAGGATGTCACATTAATTACTGGTTATTAGCATAACTAATAATTAATATTAATATAAAGACTCTACCATGTTAATTGTCATAGACGTATAAAAAAGTTTTTCTTTTATTTGTTTTTTTATGAAGTTTGGCATCCCTTTTACTCTAGTTTTACTTCTTTCTGTTTTGTGGTAATTTGTCTTTGGTTTGTCATATTCAAAATGCATGGAATGGAATGCAGGAATGCAGTCATGGTCAAAACGAAATAAACAAAAGCCTGGATTAAAGAGACTGGCCACCACAGTTGCATAGTAATATCAGCTGCTGAGAACTTGGACCAGATGATTTGACTACTTTGAGTGGTGCTCCACAGTCTGACTGAGTGAAACAGGGGCAGTATAGCTCAGTGGTTAAGATGTTTGTCTGTTGACCCGAAGGTCACAAGTTCAAATCCACACCACTGCCACTGCTGGGCCCTTGAGCAAGTCCCTTAACTCTCAGTTGCTCAGTTGTGTAAATGAAATAAATGTAAGTCACAAATGTAAGTCATGTAAGTAACGGTGTCTGCCAAATGCCATGAATATAAATGTAAAACCCCAAAACCAAGACAAGGATCCCAGAAAGAATGCATTGCTCAAAAACTTACAATATATAATGCAGGGCTAGAGGAAACTTAACACAAAATGACCTAAAAGTTTATATAGTTATATGAGTTGTCATATATTTGCCAGTAACTGAATATGGGGTTTTAAAACTGCAACCAATCTGCTGTTATATAATATCTGCAGCAGACTTTTGGTAGTCCTGAACATTTGTCATAGCAAATGACCTACAGTTACTAATAATACACTAACAAAGATGAATCCATTGAATGCAAATAATAGTAAAGGGTTTATGCATTCATTCATTTTCTTGACCGCTTATTCCTTTTCAGGGTCATGGGAGAGCTGGTGTCTAGCTGGCAGCATAGGGCGCAAGGCAGGAACAACCCTAGACAGGGCACCAATCCATCATAGGGCACACACACACACTCACACATTAGGTGCACTTTAGAGACACCAATCAACCTAACGTGCATGTCTTTGGACTGTGGGAGGAAACTGGGGTACCTGGAGTAAACCCATGCGGACACGAGGAGGACATGCAGACTCCACACAGAAAGAACCCGGGACCTTCTCGCTGTGAGGCAACGGTGCTACCCACCGAGCCACCGTGTCGCCCAGTAAAGGGTTCTTTTTTTCTAAAAAACTTATTTTTCTGTTAATTTAAATTTTCTATGACTGTAGATTTGGGGCTGAACAGCATTGTCTCAACAACGTCGCCTCAAAAAAATTAAGCAGAGAGATTAATAGGTGAATAGTGTAAGAAAATGTCAAATGACAAGCTCACTATTTACTTCATTGGCCTGAACTGATACAACATCTCTGACACAATTCTGTCAACCTTTCAGGTGCAAATGTATAAACAACAACAGTAATTACGATGGTCTCTGGTCACTGATAGCTGCACTAGTTTTTTGCCAGCTAGATAACAGTGTAGATTCAACTTTTTAATCACATCTTTTCTATCCAGGGAAAGGGCTGAAAACTAGAAGACTGAAAAAATGTTCATTAAACTAATATAAACATACAGGGGTTAGACAATGAAACTGAAACACCTGTCATTTTAGTGTGGGAGGTTTCATGGCTAAATTGGACCA
>JAOVYV010000019.1:18527144-18537610 GCA_025674545.1 Hassar affinis
CAGGCTGGTCCAATTTAGCCATGAAACCTCCCACACTAAAAGGACAGGTGTTTCAGTTTCATTGTCTAACCCCTGTAGATGAATGGTTTAAATTTCATATGGTTCTAAAATTCTTCTCAAACCATCATGAGTAGAAAGGCCCTTTCTAATCTTTTCATTAAATTATGAGTATAATTGCATTCATGTGATGTCAACTCCACATGTTTTCCTGTTGTCTTCATTTTCCCAGTACCAATGTCGTGATGAACTATTCAGAGATAGAGTCCAAGGTTCGAGAAGCCACCAATGATGACCCTTGGGGCCCCTCTGGTCAGCTTATGGGTGAGATAGCCAAGTAAGTGCTGGATGGCAAGTTGCACATTTAATGACTCTTTCAGGCTTGGCCTTGCTAGGAATGATCTCTTTGGGATTTAATGAACAGCTCTGACATCAACTGATGTAATCGTTGACCTACAGTTGCAGTCGGTAGTTTGCATACACTCATCATGGACATGAATGTTGGAAAATTGGTCTTTCAGTGATTCCTTTGAAGTGCTCTTTTTCTGGGGCAGAGTGAGTGTACAACATACATCTTTAATAGACAAAAACAAGAATTTGGTGCACAGATTTGAATATTGGGGGTTATTTGAAATCAACACAGAGTCAAAATTATACATACTAGTACATGGTCAAAAATATACATAAACCCACTTTATTATTAATTTGGTTGTGCTGAAAATGTCTTCCAAAATGTCTTTTATATAGCTGAGGACTCTTAACTTCCTATTAGTGATCATAATTGACTACAGCTGGTAGCTTCTTTGTAGGAGCTCAGTGCAGATCTGAGGAAGATGATTGTAGATTTCAGGGTGTCAGGAGGACAGGAATGTAAATTCTAAACAACTGCAGGTTCCAAGATCAAAATTAAACAAGTATGTGTACGTTATTGGAAGATGTAGCCATGTTGCTAAGGTCTGGAAGAAGACCCAAACTGTCACCCTCAGCTGAGAGGAAATTGGTTCAGATGGTCAGGAACAACCCAAGAACCAACAAGGCACAGGCCTACCATGAAACAGAAACTGCTAGAACACCAGTGTGACTGTTACGTCCCCTCAAAGTCAACATCTTCAAGCTTGACATCAACAATTTGCAGCTGACCACTGGAGGATATGTTTGGCCACAGTGACCGGAGGTGTGTTTGGAGGAGTAAAGGTGAAGCATTCATTCCCATGCACACTGTACCAACTGTTACAGCATCTTTTGCTTTTGCTGCCAGTGGAACTAGTACATTGCACAAAGTGTATGCAATAATGAAAAAGAAGGAAGTCTTCCTTGAGTTTTGAACAGAATTGTGTGTTCGAAGAGTTTAATTCTGTGTTCTAAGAGTTTATTTGTGTGATCAATGACCCCTAACACATATCAGAACTGGTTGTGGAATGGATAAAGCAGACCAGCATTAAGCTATTGGAATGACCTTCCCAAAGCCCTGACCTCAGCTCTTTTGAAAATATATGGACTGTGCTTAAAAGTCAGGTCCATGGCCGGAAACCAACAAATTTATCTGAACTCTGGCGAGTAGAGTGCCCAAATATCCAGCCAGAATTCTGCCAGAAGTTTGTTGATGGCTGTTAAAAGTAACTGGTTAAGGTGCAACTTGCTAAGGGACGTTTAACCAAATAGTAGGCATGCTGTATATATTTTTGAGGCTGTTGATTTCAGAAAACCCCCCAAAGATTTGAGCTTGTGCACCAAATTCTTGTTTTTTTTCTTTCTATTAAAATATATATGTTGTAGAACAGTTAAAAGTAATCATTGAAATCCCAGCATGGCCATGACACTGATGTCCATGATGAGTGTGTGTAAACTTCTAACCACAACTTATGTCTTTGCTTAGACTTGGCCATTTCATCTAATAGATTACTTATTGCTAATTACTTATTGACTGGGTTTGCATAGAATATTTCACATTTTGACATATTAGTGTGTTCTTTTTTTTTTTCATTTTTGTACAAAACTTCAGTGTGGAGTTGAATTTAATGATGAGCAAGATTATCCTGAATCAGAAGTATGTGCTACACCTGACTTACCAGTGATCATTGCTTCATACTATGCAGATCCACATTTATGTATGAGCAGTTCCCTGAGGTGATGAACATGCTGTGGACCAGAATGCTGAAAGACAACAAAAAGAACTGGAGAAGGGTTTACAAGGTACGTTGTCCTTTCTCAAACACTATGTACTGTACGTTTACTCTTCCCTCTAACCCTCTAACAATCAGCTGAAAATTGTGATCAAGTAGTACTGTAAATGTTTTGTTTTTTATGGATTTTGTGACTATTAATTAAAACAAATGAGTAGTTGCAATTAAATGCCATTTATTAGAAGGTTATTACTGGTTCACACATTCTTCAACCTGTTCATCTGGTCAGGCCTTACTACTACTAGCATACCTCATCAGAAATGGATCAGAAAGAGTGGTTACAAGTGCCAGAGAACACATCTATGACCTGCGCTCTCTGGAAAATTATCATTTTGTAGGTGAGTTCAATTCAATTTTATTTTTAAAGTGCTTTTAACAACGAACATGATACTGTCTGTCATGAGAGTGTGCTGGGAGGCGCAGCAAACCTTCTTGCTATGGCGCATATGGATGTGCCATCCTGGACGAGCTATACAACCTGTGCAACCTGAATGGGCTGCAAGTTCTGCCTCATGCTGCCAGTAGTGACAAGGACACTAGCGAAATGCAAAACTAGAGAAGCATCAGTCAGGAAGGATAAGGAGAGGGTAACTGTCTGTGGTCGACACCTGCAAAACCACTTTTACAAACCACTGGTAAGCCTTTTTTGGGGGTTGTCTTGCTCTCTCTCCATTGTACCTGTTGTCACTTTCATTTGCAGCAAAGCAGGTGGAATTGATTCACAAACGTGTATGCTTCCTAGCTGGTGTAGAGCAGTGTATTTACGTCATGGTGTTCACTATCCTCGGTTAACCTAGATGACCAATATTTAAATTGTTTGTATTATTTGTTTGTTTTTTAGATGAAAATGGAAAAGACCAGGGTATAAACGTACGGCAGAAGGTGAAAGAAATGGTGGAGTTTGTCCAGGATGATGACAGGTTACGGGAGGAGAGGAAAAAAGCAAAGAAGAACAAGGACAAGTATATTGGAGTATCTTCGGACGGCATGGGAGGCTTCAAACAAAGTAACTGTAAGTGATTGGAAGGAGGGAATGTTGTCAGTTTGTTTGCTGACACTGTAAATATTAAATGAGAAGCGTCCTCTGGGCTGGTACGAGTATGAATTCTCCCTGAGTGTCTATATCCGGGTCACCAATGGCTTTTTAATCACCAAAATTCCTTTCCTGACCAGGGATGGGCATGAGTACCTGAGTCCTGGCAAGTGAAAGCAATGATAAGTCATGACAGCACGATAAATGCTTCAATGAATGATTATCCAATAACTTAATGAAATACATTTTACACCAAAGACCATAACATAAATCCTTTGAGCCATATCTTCATTTAAAAAAAAAAAACATTAAAAATGCTGTGATTGGTTACAGTGGCATTGGGGGCGGGAGCTGAGAATGGGTCCACTGAGAATGAACAGATGATAATCATCTGGAGCAGGAACAGCTACAGCCAAAGCTGTAGCCCAAGATGATGGCTTTGAAAGTGTGCATTGAGGTGTGGAAACACTGACAAAACTGAATTAAACTGAGAGCAGTGGAAGTTGTGCAGCGCAAACCCGCCATATCACTCGCCATGTCACTCTACTACAAGCATATTGTTCTGTACCTTCACATTCCAGTGAGAACGAAGACACTAGCCAGACACAAATACCGGCTTTTAGGACAGTCAGACATACAGAGTTGAGAGAACAATGTTGCACTCATTTAACAGTTATTGCGAGATCCATTCGGCTCATCCACGGAATACAAATGCTGTCAGTATGACCGAAATGCCCATCCCTAATCCTGACAGAATTATTTTAATATCGAAACAGTCATTTCTTTAATCATGACTGTCTACATTGTGTGTTTCCTGTGACTCTGTGCATAAAGGTGTGTGATCATGTTGCTGTACATCATCTTGTCTTGGCTGTGCCTAATCATATGAGGATTCTTTGTCCCTCTCATGTCATTAGCATTAGAAGTTACACAAAGTAGGAGTTTGCTCTTTGATTTCTGACATCTTTGATTTGTTGCAGTCATTTCTTTCACTTTATCATTAGTCATACTGTGTTCGCAATGTCACTTAATGATGCCATATCAAAACTTGTTTTAGTCTCACAGGAACAAACTGCTTTTGACAGAGTACAGGTTACTTTTGAGTAGTATTCCAGGTAGTCAAAGTTCTTTTATACATATTTGATTTCACCAAGGCATAGTTTTTTCTTTTTTTTCACACATAAAAAGTGCATAATGAGGCTTCTGAGTGACACTAAAAAATTCTTCCATGACATCTTCCAAGCAAAACACATGAAAGTATAATTTATTTAGTTTAATACAGCATGTGATCCTTGCCCTTCCTGGTAGCTAGCTATTATGTAATATTTAACTTTGGTGCAAAGGTATTGCTTACATATAAAGGTTTGTAATGGAACATATGTTGTGATGTGACGTGATCCATTGAGCCTTGGCTCTGTCCAGGTATGATGCAGGTAGAATGTTTGGTAATTGTGTTAAAACAAACTGGACCTTTCTGAGTCATAAACTATATGTTTATCGAGGTGTTTTGTTCAGTATCTGCTTTTAGAATCATTTTAGGACAAATATTGATAGTATTATAGGATAATAATAGGTATGTATTATCTCCTGTTATCCTAACAAAGTGTGTTTTTGTCCTCAGCTGCAGAGCGCTTTGACTCAGAGCCTAAAAGCAAGTGGGACGAAGACTGGGAGAAGAGCAAAAGTGGCTTTCCTTTTAGTGAGAAGCTCGGCGAGATCAGCGATAAGATCGGCAGCACCATCGATGAAACTATTAACAAGTTCCGCAAGAAAGAAAGGGACGACTCTCCTGATCGAATCAGGTGAAACTTATTCAAACGCTGTGATTCTGCATCTACTGATTGAGTAGCTTCAAAGGAAGCCAGATGCTGGACATTCCACACATCTGAGCTGAAATAAACCCAAGATTTTGACTTAAAATACTTGTTTTGCTTTCTAATGATCTCAGTAGTCTATTAGAATGTTATTTTTTTACTTTCACAGGCAGGTTTGCATCTGATAGTATATCTTATTTTTGACAAGTATCTCTGACTCGAAAATGAGAGTATTTTTTCTTTAATCTCTAGTGAGAATGAGGAGGACAGAATATCGCAGAACGGTCGGCCGGCAAAGTCTGAATTCAAGGATGAGGAGGAGACGGTGACGTCCAAGAGTTTACAGGCCACTGAGAGTACAAGCAGCAGCACCGGCGGCAGCGCTACACGCAAGCGGGGTGGAATGCCCTCCAAAACGGTGGATTTGGGTGCAGCTGCACATTACACAGGGGACAAGAGCAGCCCAGATGCAGACAATACAAAGGTAGTTTACACGTATTTAATGTCACCTGAAATAAGAGAACTATGGTAAATCCAGAATGGGATTTGTATCTGCGCAGGTATTCTCATTGTGATTATGTTTGTCACATACAGTGGTGACTGAAAGTTTGAACCATTTGGAATTGTCTATATTTCTGCATAAACTTTCACACAAGTCCTAAAAGTTGATGGAACCAAATCAAACAAATGAGACAATAGACTTGGTCTTTTATTTGTACTTTTGTGAAGATCTGATGAAGTTTTAGTTCAGATTTACGCAGAAATCTAGAATTCCAAAGGCTCTATGAACTTTCAAGCACCGCTGTATTTGAGTCATGTAAAACTGCATACAGTTTGTAGAACAAGTATACTGCTTTAGGTGTGGCATTTTCTCTCAAAGCCATTTTTTTGTCTGTGCCAATACTGCCCTCGTGTGGAAGTGTTGTCTTTGTCGATTTCTCAATCACCACGTTTCCTCCTGTTTGTAGACACCGGGCAGTCAGTCTTCCAGTGGAGGGCTTTCAGATTTGCTTGTGGTAGACTCTGAGACGACTCAGCCGGCACCTTCAGGTAAAGCCGCTTGTTTATTTCCATTCCTAGGACGTACCATGAACACTGAACTGTAGCTGTATTTACTGATGTCTGTTCTTCTAAACTGCCATTGATGCAACTTCAGCCTTCCACATTCAGCTGATGTGGCTGCAGGCTTTTATTCAAGTGAAGCAGGCGCACATTGGATATTACATGTTTATAATAAACTCATCATGGTCTTGAAATAACCGTTAGATTTGATCCCTGATTGGCTGGAATGAAATCCTCCAGCCAACAGTGTATGTAAAGATATTAATAGGAGAACATTTTCCTTCTGAATGAAGCTAATAAAAATATTCTCCAATACCGTCTATGCCCCTATTTGCCTTTATAACTGCCTTTAAAATATATATTTGAGCAGCTCCCATTCTTTACTGATTGCAGCATATCTGTTCTGTCTGTGCTAGGGAGCTTGGCTGACTGTTGTGTGCAGCAATAGTGATTTTTTTTCCTGTTTTCTTCACTCATAAGCTACAAACATTTGCACTTTACTGTGTATAACCCCTGGCAAAAATGATGGAGTCGCCACACTTGGAGGGTGTTCACCCAGATTTTTTATATCATAGCCAAATAAACACAACAGATGTGATGCAAAGCGACATATTGTTTAATAGCTGAACATTCTGGCTTCCTGGAACATACACATCAAACAAATTCAATTACATGGTTTTACATGGAGGCTTGAACTTCATTAATGTAAAATGATTTGTTTTAACAGTTTAGAGATCAGCTTTGCAGGATGTAGCCTTGTCATAGACCAGTATTTGAAATTTCCACCAGGCATTTTCATTTAGATTGAGATCCAGACTGGATCTGGCCAGGTTGCTGAGCTGATCTGCCCTTCCTGAACAAAAGCTTTAACACTGTTCATCAACATCATCATCATCATCACCCAACTTATTTTCTATCAATGGAATGAGAAGAGTGTCCAAAATCTCACTGAACAGCTGTGCATAGACTGTTGAGGTCATGATTGTGATCTCCCCTGGTCTTTTATATGACCTACAACTCCAAGTCATGAACGAGTGGGAATATTTGATTCTTATCCTCATCTTTTCCAGGATGAGGTTCATGAGTTTTCACTGAATATCACTTTCATCCAATCGTCCACACGTCATGATTGCTTCTCTTTGGTTTCTTCTGTGTAGGTGTAGGTGCTGGTTTTGGTTTATTTTTCTATACATAAGCTCCATTTCAGTCAGCTGATTTCTTACAGTCCTGTCACGAACACTGACTCCTGTTCCTGCACATTGGTTCCATTTGTTTTGTTTTGTTCAGTTGACTTCTTGAAACTTCAATGCAAACTGCAAGGTGATTAAATCACTTTTCTCTCAACATTGACTGATTTCATCATTTTTTATTTTTAATTAAACTAATTCATTTCATAGTTTGGTAAGTTACACAAAGAGAGAATGTTCAGTTCTTACACAAAACTAGTTTTGTGTCATATCCATATTAACTATGGGTGACCGGGCTTTCTGCTCTACAGCCCCTCGCTTGTGGAATGCCCTCCCGGATCATTTGAGGGTATCCCAGACAGTTGGGAATTTTAAAAAGGGACTAAAAACCTTTCTTTTTAGTAAAAGTTTTAAGTGATTTAAAATGTTTGTGAGTGTGTACATGTATGTGTGTCAATTTCATTTTATTTGTTGGCACTTGTGGCACTTTGAGATTTGTTACAGATATAAAGTGCGTTATAAATAAAATGTATTATTATTATTATTATTATTATCCTATGCTTTGTGTATTTGCTGCAATGTATAAAAGCTGGATGAACATCCTGGAAGTGTGGTGACTCCATAATTATTTGCCAGGTTGTACTGTGATGCCACCTGAGATTAGCATTTTTTTAATGGTTGTGCTCATTGAGAAACTGGGACTTTGAAACTCGTTCAATGTTCATCGCTTTGGGATACTTCAGACTATGGGTTAATAAGCTTTAGCCAATGGAAGAGTTATCTTATTAATTATAATTTATTTATAGTGTGGGCGTGTCTGTTTCCATTATGATGGATTTGTTGTGTTTTGCTAGCAATGTAAATAACATGACTACAGTGGTACAAGAGAGGATAATACAGTACTTTTATCGTCCAGAGGTCGTGTTATTAGAATGCACATGTTTTTAGAGCCATAGTGGTTACGGAATCTGCTTTAAAGCCTGCACTGATTAAAATGGGCAGCATTGCAGCAGTGACGGTTTAAATGATTTTTGTTTCATTGTATTTAACTGTTTTATACAGACAGTACAACTGCAGGTAATAGCGAGCAATTTTTTCAGCCGTAAGTGTAGATGTTCAGGGTGACTACTGATGATTGAGATGAGTGGCGGGGTATCCGGATCAAAACCCCTCAGGGAAAATGATTTAGAGACGTAGACAGAGTGTGGTCCAGATGGTGACTGGGAAGTCTGGGAATGAAAGTGTGTAAGTTGCACAGATGCTGCTGTCATTCTTTATTTCTTCAGCAGCTCAGCATCTGCGTCTGGTCCCTTTAAAAAGACTGTCTTAGGATGTAATGCGCTTCTGTATGCACTTCGCCTGTTCTGTATGTACTCTGTGTGTAGCGTTTACCAGTATTTAAATTGTTACTGCTTCATGCTCTGTTTTTTATCTTGTGATTTTATTTCACTCTGTGTAAATCACTGTGTAATCATCATTATCGGTCTGTTGCTGATCGTCTGTAGGTGGGAGCTCGGACCTCATTGGTGACTTTGCAGATTTTTCCTCCCCAGCTGCTTCTGCTAGTCTCCCTGCAGCTGCTGGTACGTGTGCAGCTTCTACATACACACTCTCAGCCTAGACAAAGTGCCTGTTCTCAACTCGTGTTCCCTTTGTTCTTACCTTACCGACCCCTCAAATGATAACCACAGTATTGTAGCTAGATTGGATGCTTCTTTAGAACACTGAAAGGATACTCTGGTAAAAATATGTAGAATAGAATGGAATAGAATAGAATAGAATGCCTTTATTGTCATTATACATGTACAATGAGATTGAAAGCCACTCATTCACAGTGCAAGAACATAAGGTACAAAAATTATAAAAATAGAAATATAAGGAAAGAATCAGGCCTTATCTAGATATATACAGTTCTGGTATATAGTGCACCTTGTGTGTGTATTTCACAAAATAACTAAGTATATTTATATAAATATATTGCACAGAAGTCTATTTCACATTTTAGAGTATACAGTGTGTGGAATATATGATCCAGACAGGGTCAAGGTCACAGCAAGGTCAAATGTCTGTAATAGTTTTTCTTCAGTAGATTCCTTCTTGTTATAAAGTCTGTGTTATGGGAAGTTCTAGTCTAGAGATTAGTAACAGAAGGAAGACTCGGCGGAGGGCTCTGTAGCTGGAACTACTCCGCTAGCCTGTTTTTCTGCTAAGCCTTAAAGGGTTCGATGATGAAGCATCAGTGGCTATGTGGGTTTCACTAAGTGTGTATTCAGTATTAAGTAAAATTCACACAGCTTCTGTTTCAAGTCTTGTCTTTGTTTTGTGTGTTTCTTAGCAAAGAAGAAAAAGATGGAACGGGAGGCGAAGGCAAAAGTAAGCACACCTGAGTTACGTTTAAGAAAGTGGAAAATGTCTGTTTTTAAAAACAAATCCTAAAACCTGTGTGGTGTACATACTTAGGGCCCCGTACAGAGGCGGAAAAATAAGAACAGCGAGAAAGAGCCGCAATCGAAGGACGACACGCTGCCGGACAGCACCGTTGCATTGACGGGTGAGGTTCTCGGATCATGTCATTTTATTTTAGTCGTTATTGATCAGTGATCAGTATAAAATGTAACGGCGTCCCGTGGTGTTTCTCCTGGGCAGAACCTGAGCAAAGTCCGGATGTCAGTTCGCCGAGTAAGACGACGGTAAGCTATCTACCAGATATCTGCGCTGTGGTGGAGGTCACCACCGAGAACGAGGAGTCGGCCGTCAGCTCCACTCAGATCCCCTACAACCTCCAGATCTCCCCCGTGTCGTGTTGCACTGGTACGTTCCGTTACACACACTCGCTCTCAGAGCTGACCAGCTCCACTTTCAGGACGTTCACGCAGCGTGTCAGTTATAGTATTTATGTTATATAGCAAGATAAAGCAATTTCACTAAAATGATTTGTGTGTACACACTTACACACTCAAAAGTCTTTCATCATCCTAGAGTAAAATTTGGGATTAAACTTCAAGAAACCAGGGGCAGCGCAGTGGCGCAGTGGATAGCCCTGTTGCCTCACAGCAAGAAGGACCCGGGTTCGATCCCCGGGGGGGGTGGGGCGACCTGGGAAATTTCTGTGCGGAGTTTGCATGTTCTCCCCGTGTTCACATGGGTTTCCTCCGGGTACTCCGGTTTCCTCCCACAGTCCAAAGACATG
>JAOVYV010000019.1:18537710-18548842 GCA_025674545.1 Hassar affinis
TTTACAGTGAAGGTCAATGTATTTGTATCTCACAGTAAATGGGTAACTTGTCCAGTGGGGTTTGTGAGGTTAGGAGTGAGGGTCTGAATCAGTGCATGTGTGAGTTTAGAGAACTTATGGCTTATGTAGATGTGATGATTGATAGCTCAGTGGTAAAGATGCTGGTAAAGTGGTAAAGAGACCTCTTACAGCAGTGATAACACTAAGCTGTGAGGTGCTAATTCTACCAATTCTACCAGCAGCTCTACTATGCCATCTTAATAACAACCTTGTTGCCCAGATTAACCATTGCTAAGTAACTATAAACACAACTGACATTTGAAGCAGGATATGTAGCTAAACATTGCTGCATGGGTGATTTTAAATTAAAGCTAAAAGCTTAGTAAGTTAGTTTGCTACCTTAATTTAATATCTTGAGGCCAAGATGGCATAGGTCTCAGAAAAGCGTGTCCTTCCTGCTCTCCAATATGTGGTACATCAGCTGTGCTAGTGGTGTTGGTAGAATAGGGTTGTGTGATCACAGTAAGGATTCCTAATGATTTAAGTAGTATCACATGAGAGGGATTGCTGTTATACTGAATATCAGCACGGCTGTGATTCGGTCAGAGGCTGCAGGCCGACTGCTGTAGATAACACAGCCATGCTGACATTCAGTATAACAGCACAAAATGAGTGTGATGGTGCTTTTGTATTAGTTAACAGTAATAAGTGACAACAGATTACAATTTGTTTGTTTATTTAATCATATATTTGACCCCACCAGTACAAATGCTGAACTAGATTGTTGCCAAGCAACGCAAACATTTTCTTGCTACTTTGTGTTGGAGTACACATTATAAACTATAAATAAATGAACTATAAAAAAACTATATATAGAAATGATAAAGAAATAAATTTAAATTTAAAAATACTACATTTAATAAATGAAATGTAATGTGGAAATATTTTCATCTCTGCAGTGTTACAATAGATAGATATAATTTACAAATTTGATACAGTTGGTAGATAATGATCGTTACTGTAATTGTAATTAACGGTTAATTGAACACACCTGTAAATCAGAGTGATGCATGTAAAGTCCCAGTGCTGTTATAGGCTAATGTCAGCACTAATGGAATGCCTCTTGTCCAATCAGATTGCTCGATTAGACGTAAGTATTGTATGATGTTTTTGTACTTGTAGTTCATGCATTAAATGTTGGGTGTTGTAGAGACTAGTGTTAATTTCCTTAATGAAAACTATGACTAAATATGACTAAGATGAGACGATGACAGGACTGCACCGGTCATTAAACACATTGACTATATCAACTACAATTTTGTTTACTATATATCACACAGTTATGGAAGGGATTATTTATTATTGCAGTGTCCAGTGTCAGCCAAATGAGGATGGTTCTCTTTCGAGTCTGGTTCCTCTCGCTTACTCATTGGGGATAGCGTATATAAAATTATATTTATATTTATATAAAGAAGCTACGTCTGGATTTGTCTCTATAAAGCTGCTTGGGGGAAATGTCCATTGTTAAAAGAGCTCTAGAAATAAAACTGAATTAAATATTGTTTAGTAAGATACAGTAGATGAGACAAAAATGTAGTTCAGAAAAAAACAAGCTTTATGAAAATCTCTTTTTATTTTCAGTGTCACAGAACAAGACAGAATTATATAAGCCGTAAAACTTTGGGCCGCAGGAATGAGTGACCCTATGATTCAGATAAACACTGGTGGAAATGATTGTTTAGCTCTGCTTTCAGTTGCATTGTTTAATTATGTCGAGGATGCTTTACTGTAGTCTGTTCTGCCTAATGAAGTTTTATCACAGCAGCGAGTAGAGTAGGCCAATTGTAACATTATGGCATTGCACCAGCATTTAAAATGCTGAATGGAATTTGGTTTTTGTATCTTAAAATGTTTTACAGTTAACTATACTCCACATTATGACAGGTAAATGGCACATAACATATTGGTTTTATTGAGTTTATGCAGAAATGCCTGTGGATTTAAGGTTGCAAGAAGAATCATTATGTGTAAACTTGATGTACTGTTTCATTTTTCTTCATTGTGGATGAGTGCAGAGGGATGTGTGTCTGGTAGCTGTTCTGTGTGTGCTGGAAGGGCTTACGTGTTCCAGCAGTTTCAGACTGAGGTCAGGTAAAATATTGATGAGTGATGGAGGGCTCCAGATGGAGCAGATACCTGCTGAGGCTTATGGGGACCGACACCCATCAGTGTCTATTACATGCATCATCTCTCCTAACAACACCATACGTCTGAGTTGGAGAGACTTGTGCATATACGTGCCTCTGTTTGTTCTGTAATGTCGAACTAAACAATCATTAACTTTCAACATCAAGCAGGTGGCGTTGGTGTTCAGAAATGTCATATTTTGCTACGAAAATACCACTTGAGGACTTTTTTAATATTTCATTTCTGATTGGTTTTAAGGAAAGAAAAACACAAAGAATGTAATGTTCATATTGAGAAATTTTGTTATTTGACTTTAGCACTCAAATCTGTAAGAAGTGGTATTTGCTGTTTTTCCTGTTCTTTTTTTCAACTTCTAATTGACATTAGCCTTTTATGAAGGGGTAAAATACAAATTCTGTGCTTTAAGGATCAGTATCAACTGGCAATGGAGAGTTTGGTGACTGGAGCGCCTTCTCCTCAGCCAGCCCACCTGCATCCACAGCCTCATCTGCTGTCCCAGATCTCTTCAGTGATGCTCCGCCCTCCACTCAGCCACCTTCTGCTGACCTCTTTGACTTGATGGGCCCCAATCAAAGCAGTCTGAATGCCTCCCAAAGCATGACCTTCAGTATGTGCCCCCAGAGCACAGGGTACTCTATGTCCAGATCACAGGTAGTTCTAGAAATTGTGGTGAATAATTAGAATTTTTTAAAAAGCATAAATTGGTTAACTATGCTTTATATATATACAATTCAAAAACTAAATTGAATATTGTATTAAGTTTATGCTTTTCCATTCATGTAGACTCTAGGGGGGCCTGTGCACAGTTTAGCAGGTCCTTTGTTGCCTCAGCAAATGGGAGTTCAGAAACCAGGAGGAAAAAGCTCAATGCCTGCCACGTGGTCTGACCCAAGCGTCAACATCAGCCTGGACTTTCTGTCTATGGGCATGAACCCTCCCAAGCCTTCACAACCTAGCCTCAACACTATGATGCAGCAAGGTGAGGCATGACATTGATCTCCTTCATTGTTTGCATATTTATGCAGTAAAACACAATATGACATCAAATGACATGCAGTTCTAATTCATGGTGCATCTATAGCCCATTTTATATAATAACCCATTTTATATATAACCCATTTTATTAGAAATGTTCAATTGATTTTGAATGAAATGCTTACTTCCAGCAAAAAAAGTGGAGTTGTATTTAAAAAAACAGAAAGACAAAAAGATAGCTTGGAGATTTATTTCAAATCTTGTTAGCATGACAACTCAAGCACAAGTAGTTAAACGTAACCAGCTGATGGACTGATTCAATTTTGGAATTGATGCAGACAGGGTCAAGGTCACAACAAGGTCAACATAGTTTTTCTTTAATATAGTCAAAATAGTCTCCTTCCCTGTTTGAAGTATATTTAGTGTTGTGATGCAGCCCTGATAAACAATATACTGTTTCAGTCTCTGTGGAGTTTGCAAAATGCTACTGCAACATCTGGGTCCTTACGTTTGTGGTTAGATGGCAGGAAAGTCTTTTTCCTGGTGTACCGTCAGGTAACCTGTTGGTATGAAGGTGGCATCTGATATTTTTTGCCTCTCTTACCATCCTCCTCACTGTGTACAGGGGCAAGTTCATTTGCCCTTTTTAAACCATCTCAGATTGTAAAGCTGCCCATTCTTCTTGGCAAAATGCCCCCAGTTCCTGTAAATTCTTGGGCTTTCTTGCATGAGCTGCACTTTTGAGATCGCCCCAATGTGGCTCAATGATATTGAAGTCAGGAGACTCCTTTTTTTTTCTCCTGTAGCTAATGACAGGTTGACTTGGCTCTGTGTTTTGGATGTCATGTTGGAACGTCCAGGTACGACCCATGCACAGCTCCCGGGCTGATGAGTGCAAATTTTCCTCTGGTATTTTCAGCCTTCCACCTCCATGTTTCACAGTAGGGATGATGTACTTTTCATCATAGGCTTTGTTGATGTAGCGTTTATGGTTGTGGCCAAAAGGTTCAATTTTGGTCTCATTACTCCAAATAACTTTGTTCCAGAAAATGTGAGGCTTGTCTCTGTGCTGTTTGGCATATTTTAAGCTGGCTGCTTTGGGCATTGGTGTAGTAATGGCTTTCTTCTGGTGACTCGACCATGCAGCCCATTTTTCTTCAAGTGCCTCCTTGTTGTGAATCTTGAAACAGCCACACCACTTTTATCCAGAGAGTCCTGTATGTCAGCTGATGTTATTTGTGGGTTTTTCTGTGCATCCCGAACAATTTTCCTGGCAGTTGTGGCTGAAATTTTTGTTGGTCTACCTGACGTTGGCTGGTTTTCATCAGAATCCTTCATTTTCCACTTCTTAATTAAAGTCTAAACACTGCTGATTGGTTCTGCTGGGAATCCTTGAGTCCTGGCATTCATGTGAATGTTACTTTGACATGTAGCACCTACCTAAACATTGTTGCAGACCAAGTCAGTATACCCAAAAGAAAGTGGCCTCTTTGGATGTGCCCTGGTACTTCAAACATTGTTTAGCAATGGTTTGAGGGACAAAACAAAGAGTTCAAAGTGTTGACTCCAAATTCCCTAGATTTCAGTCCATTTGAGTATCTGTCACATATGTTGAACAAATGAGTGTAATTATATGAAGGTCTATAACCTCACAACGTACAAGACTTAAAGGATCTGTTGCTAATGTCTTGGTGCCAGATATAACAGCACATCTTCAGGGGTTTTGTGGAGTCCGTGCCTGTTGTGGCAGATGGTTTAGTGCTATGGCTGATCTGTGTGTGTGATTTATACTGTCCAACATAATAGCCATCACATTACTTTGATACTGTCACCAATTGTCTCAAGCCTAGTCCTGATAGCTTGTCCAAGGAGCATGGTTTACTGCTTTGACACAGAGAAGTCCTGCAACCACAGAAATACAACCACTTACAGCAACATTTATGGGTGGGCAGTTTAAAAAAACTTCCTGAGTTGCTCCTGCACTATCCAATTGAAAATACAAGATACATTTATTTAGATTAGCTCAAATGACTTAAATGGTAAAAAGAGTTTTTGTTTTGTACATTTACTGTTGCACAGTGAAATTCAATATCAAGAGTATATAAGACATGCAACAGGAGACAGGCAAATCTCAAATTCAATCTATGCATGATTTTAACTTTGTATTTGATTACACTTTTCAAAAGAATGTTAGTATTGTATTTTGGTATTTGATGACCAAGGCACACTGTTAGACACACCATACAGTCATTTGTGTACATCACAAAGATCTAACGGTATATACAGAGATGTAATGTGTGGTTAGTTATTTTAAATCAGTATTTTAAATCTTCAGTCCCTGAGCTGTAATGTTCTTCACATAAACAGAATCTTTATAAATGTACTGAAAGTTGGCTAACAAAGCTTTTTATTCTCCTACTCCACTCAGGTGTCCAGCCACCTGTGAATCTAGTTGCCCAGAACTTTGCTGGAATGACACTTAACACCCAGCCTGTGCCTACTAGACCAGCCATAAACCCTGGGATGGCAAGTGGAAGCATGGGTATGATGATGCCCCCCAGCATGGCAACAGGTAACGTGGGTATTGGTTCCATGGTCGCAGGTGGAATGCCTGCCAATCAGGGTTTAATGGGATTGAACAAGGCGTCTGCTGGTCTGGGCGTCCCCGGTGGTCTTGGTATGTCCAGCATGAGCATGGGCCAGGCCGTGTTACAGCCCAAGCCACAGGCCTTCCCTAACTTTGGCAACTTTGGACAATGAAAGAAAAACAGCACTGAATAGAAATGGTCCAAAAATACCTTCTGGATTAAAAGAAGGAGCTGCATCCAGTAAAATGGACAAAACTGACAAAACTAGCCACTGTCTGGACCCTTCAATCATTTAATGTTATGTTAACAGGTGTTTGGGGAGTGTCTAAAATCTGTTTTCCATGAGTGAGGGATGAGTGATTGAGGATTAAATGCGTTTTTGATAAATTATACTAAAACCTTTATGGTGTGGCATGTTTGCCAATGGCTGGTTAAATGCAAAGATGACTTTTAGATGTGTGTTTATTTGCCCTGTCATTTTCACACACTCCCTCTCCCCATTTGAAGCCCTTTTGAATTCAGGAATTACCTCAACTTCCACTGTTCATGCTGTGACTAAAATGCTGCGAGTGATTGATTTTTGTAAATATCTCTTTTTTTCCATTTGTGTAGAAGAAAATAACTATAAATTATTGCATTGTTTTATGGAGTTCTCAGACGGTATGCAGGGAACAAGCTCAGAAAGTCAAAGGAGTAGCACAAGTTCGTCACTTGTTTCATTTTTATTTCCTTGTTTTTACAGCTAATTACATTCACACTCCAGTAAAAATACTGTATAACATTTGTTACTGTACAATGGTTTGAATGTGTATTACAGAATTACAGTATGAAGGCTGGTAATTATTTGACTTACATTTATATTAGATTTGAGGATATAATGTTCTGATTGTATATCACAATGAAGAAGTCTGGAAACAAATGTTACGCTATACTAGTAGAGATGGTGAACAAACATATTAAAGGTGATATTGATTTCCTGGTCCACCCCTAGTACCGAGTCTAACCTGCTCGGTCCTCTGAGACTGCCTGACAGCTGGTCAAATGGTTGCCTTTTAGCAGTTAAATCGATCAGTTAAAAGTCCACAACCAGGCTCTCAGTGTGTTTTGTCAAGATGCCGTTGCTTGTTGTTCTCAGAGATGGGAGATAATATGCTGCCTATAGAACATCAGTCGTTGGGGTGCTGATCAAGGAATTACTGGCTAAGGGAGGATTTTGCAGAAAGGAGGGACTTATTTTTGTTTGTTTGTTTTTTTAAATGAAGAAATGTCGTACTAGGGCACTTTGTACTGGTGGAAGTGGTGTTGCAAATCTAACAAGTAACCACTTGAATTATTTCTAATGCATCAAAAAACTCAAAACTAACATGCATGAAAGGGACTAAAGTGTTGTAAAGTGCATCTTTTCATGGATCACCTCAGATCAGTGTTAACACTCATCTTCTCTGTCACGGGATGGCATGTCGGCTGTAAGGTCAACGGAGGAAATGTCGATTCCAAATGAAGTTTGTCTTTTTTGTCCTTGTGATTGTTTTGTTATATCACACCCCCCACCCCCATATGCTGCTGAACACAGGTGAACAAATCCATCCATTCCATTCCACACCAATCTGTTGTTTTCAGAAATGACCAAATCTTTATTTTAATACTGTTGAGATGATTCTATAGGGGTTTAGTTTCTTATTTTAATACTTTACCATTATACAAATCCTGTGCATATTATGGTGTAGGCATGGGCCAGTTGAGAAAACTCCCAGGTGCTTGTAAAGAGAGTGGGGATAAAAAAAATCAAGGTCAAGCACCTCTTTCATAAAATTGTTTCTTTTGGAATTTAATTTTTGGACTTGATTGTATTCAATAAAAAAATATGTATGACGATTCATTATCCTTGTGGTTTATAGATATGTGTATGGACATTTAAAATTTTCCAGGTACTGTGGCATGTCAATTCAAATGAGATTTTACCATCACACATCAGATTCATCTGTTCTTATGATGGTCTATAGCAGGGCTATTCAACTGAAATCTGTGATCAGGTTACATGAACAAAGTCTTAATAAGCAACTAATTAGAATGATGAATGATGACAAGAGACTCTAAATGCACAAATCTATTTCAATTATCTTTTAAAACTCTGTTTCTGTTGTTGGCTTTGTTAACAAGCTGTGTTGTCAGTGCAGAAAGGCTAAACAAAATGAAAAATTCTGTGTGAAAAACTCCTTCTTTTGACCATATGCCTCCTATGAGGTGCTCAAAGTACATCTTCTTAGAAACTGAAGAACTGGTTTTCTATTAAAAAGCAGAGTGCATTTGTAAAATGACTCTCCAGGAAAAGAAAAACGCTTTAGCATGTGTGCTGGTTGTACGTCCCGTTCCAGATTTAGTCCCCCTTTGCTGATATAATCTTCACTCTTCTGGGCGCTTTCGACTAAATGCATTTTCATTAGTCAGTTCAATTAGACCTTCTTAAGAATGATGCCTATTTTACATAGTATGAAATTAAGGTTTCTGAATTGTTCTGGGTTAGTCTACCCTTTTTTAAGGAAAAGTAGACTACGTCTCTAATGACCACACTTCATAGTTAAAACGAGTCTCAATGTTTTAAAAACAGACCTTTAGGATTTAAAAATGAACACAGTTTATTCTACCACAAACTGCTCATTAGTCTGCACTTATATCTCCACTGTTCTATTGCTGTTTGTGAGAGTCTGCAACATTTGAGCAATAGACTGTTCCATGATGATTTGAGAGAAATGGACTGTTCCATGATGATTTGAGAGAAATGGACTGTTCCATGATGATTTGAGAGAAATGGACTGTTTCATGACGATTTAACATTTTCTATAACATTTATTTCTAATGGAAAAGTAATGTTTGCAAATAGAAAATGTTTTTGCACTGACTCAGTAATGTAGAAGTCATAATATAAACATTATTATTTTATATTAATTTAAATTATATTACAAAATGAGGATGCTGAAGACTTTAGCACAGTAACATGTCACTATTCTGTTCACTATTTAAGCTAGAATTGTAGTTTAGAATCTTTTTTATTTTACATAATTTTTCAGTATGATTTTAACACAGCACATTTCAAAGATAAAAAAGGCTTCTATGAGAGGCCCATGAATGCATTCATGGTTTGGGTGAGGATACACCGGCCTGTCTCGTCCAGAGCCAACCCAATGCTCTACTGTACATTATACATACTATAATACACTATGAGAACCTATATGCAGAGTAGAATGTCACAGATGAGACCTGCACTAGAGCTGAACCATCATTTGGTTATGGACATGCCAAGAGAAGTACAAGGCCATGGCCTGGAGTCTGGATCTAATGGTGAGTTTCACCCCACCTCCTTTCCCTTATGCTCAACCATTCTTCATTCCTGTGTCGACATTCTACCTGAACAGGTGAGTTGCTCAGCTGCACTGGATCCGTTTCGGAAGACAAATGGTTGGCAAATACTGTGTTGCTGGGGCACCTTAAGTAATTTCCATAATAGCCACTTGCTTTGTAATATGCCCATAGAATTCCGTTTCATTCTGTTTACAGCTGCTTGCTTTCTTCTGACTCCCCATGCAGTATGGCTCATCACATGGACCTGTATCATGGCTCTGTCCAGGACTGTGATGCCTTTTCTGCTTTAAACCAGGATTGTGTCTTGTGTAAAGAGTCTGGGGCAGAAACTCACAGTGAAGACAATGCACAGATGTCCTGGGGTCTCTACCAGCCCTGGACATATTGGCTTTGGAGAACTTGTTGAACAGCTTTCCTTAGAGGGGCAACGTGTCAGAAGTGGCAGAGGAGTGAGATTAGTGCTTTAGTGTACAGTCTGCCATGGCCTTATATGATCTTCAGTACATATATATTTATAATAAAATAAATGTTATCATTCATTGAAATAAAGATTTTGAAGCCAGCAAACTCCTAACGTCTGGTTATTGAATTCGGAATCATGGAGAACATTTATTAATCACATTTTCCACCCTGAAATCCACATGAAGGATCTGGATGTAGTATGACGTTACTCAGAGACTCGGACTACATCGGAATACAATGGGCGTTCGTGTTGCCTGAGTGATGGCTCTCTGGACCAATCAGCTGTGGAGATCAGAACCGCCTGCACAGTGCAGCCAATGAGATGCGAGATGCTCGTCAAAGACGGTTTGGTCCGCAGGAAGCTTCCTGTTTGGATTTTTGGCGTAATGGCGGAGCACATAGAGGGAGAAAGCACTGCGGCTAGCGATAGCAGGTGAGACCAGCTCGGAATTAAATATGCCTCAGGGTATTGACTATTTCCTTACGACAAAATCTGCTACAAAGACGAGCAAGCTGACAGTGAACTAGTGAAGTAAATGTCTTGCAGGTTAGCTGGTAGGCTAATCTTATTTAGCTGCTGTTTCTCAAACAAATGACTGAGTTTTTATTTTGTGGAACCGGAACTACAAGAAGTGACCAAAACAAAGCTAGCCTGAGTTAAACATGTGCGCTGTTATATTTCATGTTAGAATATTTTATTCTGCTTCCTACGAGGTTCTTTGGTGTAGTTGGCTGCATGGCTAACTCTGCTAGCTCTCATTAATTTGCGCCTAGCAAATGGTTTGCGAAGCGGCGTCACGCCGCGCTGAATTATGGGACCTGGCCGCCATTTTTGAAGGTTCACTGCTTTGTTCACGCTGCAGGAGCAGAATGATTCCTGCTGTTTCATTGGAGTTTAGTATTTTGTTGCACTCAGGAGAGAACGAGCTTCAGGAATGATTCAACATTCAACATGTTCAGAGGTGTGTTAGCGATGAGCGCGTGGATTCACACCCACACTCAACACAGTGTTCACGAGACGATGCTGATGACGTCGGTAAAGTTAGCGCCGTAGTTACTGTAACAGTGGCCGTCATCAGCCAATCAGCTTTCAGCAGACATTCGACAGGGTTAAGGCTGGAGCTTTATATACATATAGAAATATCTGTGTGTGTGTGTGTGTGTGTGCGTGTGTGCAGTACTGTGCAAACGTTTTAGGCAGGTGTGGGAGAAAATGCTGTAAACTAAGTGCTTTCAAACATACTAATAATAATTTTCTTTATCAGTTTACAAAATGCAAAGTGAGTGAACAAAAGAAAAATCTAAACCCAATCAGTATTCATTACTACCCTTTGCCTTCAAACCAGCATCAATTCTTATAAATACACTTGCACAAAGTCAGGGATTTTGTAGGATTGTAGTCAGGTGTCTGATCAACCAAATATACCCAGCAGGTGCTAATGATCATCACTTTCACATCTAAGTTGAAACACAGTCATTAACTGAAACATAAACAGCTGTGTAGGAGCTTAAACCTGGGTGAGGAACAGCCAAACTCTG
>JAOVYV010000019.1:18629043-18644386 GCA_025674545.1 Hassar affinis
CTGGATACTGTGGCTCTTGATACATCACAAAGACTTGCTGTCTTGGTCACAGATGTGCCAGCAAGACGTGCACCAATTTTTTTTTTAACTCTGGTATGTCACCCATAATGTTGTGTGCATTGCAATATTTTGAGCAAAGAGCTGTGCTCTTACCCTGCTAATTGAACCTTCACACTCTGCTCTTACTGGTGCAATGTGCAATTAATGACGATTGGCCACCAGGCTGGTCCAATATAGCCATGAAACCTCCCACACTAAAATGACAGGTGTTTCAGTTTCATTGTCTAACCCTTGTATTTTCGCAGTTAAAAAAAAAAACATTTTGTAATCTGCCATCATGAAACAATTTAACTAATGTTAAACTAAAGGTTTAGGATAATGTTAATGAGCAGTGGTCTCCCAGTAGGTTAGGACTCTGGGTTACAGTTTGGAAGGTCGGGGGTTCGAGCCCTGATCGGGGCTGTGGCTGTCGGACCCCTGAACAAGGCCCTCAACCCACTGCTCAACTCTGTCCCAACACCCCGCTTAAGGGGGAGGGTTGCGTCAGGAAGGGCATTTGGCATAAAAACTGTGCCAGCCCAAGATGCGTACTTGATCCGCTGTGCCGACCCCAAGCAACGAGAGCAGCCGAAGGAAATACAAACTAAGGGCGATGATAATATATTTGCTCTGAAACAAAATACAGCTGCATTCAACTTTATTGTTCATGAATGATTGATTTCTTTAAATACACATGGGCCTCAGAGCAACATGGATCCATAAAGCTTAGGATTCTTATCTACAACAGAGTTTCCAAGGAGACATTTCTTTTTTTTTTTAATGCTGAGTGCAGCTTGATGTGCTGTTGATTTAGTTTACATGAGAAATAAAATGCATGCTGGAGCATGAAGGTAAGATCGTTATGTTTGTGAATAAACTGAATAAAACAGGAACATGATGTGTAAGAGGCGGTTTACCTTATTCACAGCCAGTGGTGTAGCCCAGGAATGAATTTTAGTACAGGATCAGGAAATGCAGTTAATTAAATCACTGTGTGTTCTGTACGGGTATAAATATGGCATGTTTATGCATTTTGGATGGATGCCGTACAGTCTTAGCAGCACCATTTTCCATGAACCAATCTGACCATGATTAATAGTGTTAATTGGCGCAAGGCAGTGGGGTCCAATCTTATCCACAAAGGGCCGGCGTGGGTGCGGGTTTTCTTTCTATCCAAGCAGAAGCCACACACGACCGAATGTCGAGATCCATCGATTAGATCCATTGATTAAAAACAGGTGGAACGTGGTGTGGCTCTGGCTTGACTGGATGGGAAACCTGCACCCACACCGGCCCTGTGCAGATAAGATCGGACACCCCTGGCGTAAGTAATGAACTACCTTTTTGACCGTTCCACTGAAAATGGGACACACAGTATAGCACTCTGGTATTATGACGGGAATTATGAAACGTATTATTTAATAATGTTTCTCACCATAGTTGATGAAATGTAGATACATACATTTATTCAGGAAATGCCAGTGGATGCCTGCGAGCCCTGCGTGACTGGACATTTAACAAAAAGGAAAAGAGGAACCTGACCCAGATGTACACAGATGTAATGCATGAGAATCTCTTGTTGTGTGAACAGACCTTCCATTTTTAATATGTCTCTATGCCCCTACAGACGCACTTGTTTATCAACTTCCTCATCAGTGGTGTGTCTCTTGCAGGCAAGAGTTAATTTAGATGATAATAGCCTTGTGTCCTGAGGCTTCCGTTTATGTGAGAAAAGTGGAATGAAACATGATTACAGGGAGTCTCTCTCTCTCTCTCTCTCTCGCTCTCTCTCTAGCTAATGCAGCCGTTACCTACACTCAATTATAAACAAGCGTCAAAGTGCTACTTTCATACTGCAAAACACCCACTGACAAGTCTAGATAACATCTTACGTGTTTCTGCAGGTTGAAAATTAAGCTGTTAAGTGTCTGTATCTCTATAATGTGGCATCATTATCGTGCGGAAGCATTTAAAAAACGGAAGATAGTTGATAAATCGGCTCAGGGATGCTCATGTGTCTTTCCACCGTCTCGGACATTACTGCTGCTGAAAAGAAAATTTGGTGTTTTTAAAGTTTTATTTAAATTTATTAATTATTTTTTATTGCAAGAATTTGCTCTACTAGGTTCTTATTATAAAAAAAAAACAAACAACAACAAATGTTTAGGGTTGGGGCGACACGGTGGCTCGGTGGGTAGCACTGTCGCCTCACAGTGAGAAGATCCCGGGTTCGATCCCCGGGTGGGGCGGTCTGGGTCCTTTCTGTGCGGAGTCTGCATGTCCTCCCCATGTTCGTGTGGGTTTACTTCGGGTACTCCGGTTTCCTCCCACAGTCCAAAGACATGCACGATAGGTTGATTGGTATCTCTAAAGTGGCGTGTGTGTGCGTGAATGTGTGTGTGTGTGCCCTACGATGGATTGGCGTCCTGTCTAGGGTTGTTCCTGCCTTGCGCCCTATGCTGCCGAATAGGCATCGGCTCCCCCGTGACCCTGGAAAGGAATAAGCGGTTAAGAAAATAAATGAATGAGTGAATGTTTAGGATTGTTTATTATATTTCATTTCCAGTCTCATAAAATGTCTTTACAAGCGAGCTAACAATATGAACAGGTTTCAGATGATTGATATTAAAGTTATAATTATGAATAGGTTTTAAATAAGTTCTTGGTTTCTTTGAAATGGTTCTGATTAAAACCTTCAGAAGGACAGACAGCGCATGTATTTAGTCATAACACTATAATAAAGTAGAGTAAATAATATTTATGCAGCAGGAAGAAAAACAAAACTCACAACAGACTTCACTTCTCCATTTTGTAGTAAATTAACACACAGATTTCTGGACAAATCCAACTTGTGCTTTTTTCGTTGCCGGGGGTAGCAAGGCAGGTAGTGACATTCATTAGGCCTAACTTAATTAACTAAATCAATAATTCATTAATGCCTCACTTTATGAGCATAACTCAGATATGGATATGGATGGAAATGATTTAGGCAAAAAGTAACAATGCAAGTGTTTCATTTAACTCCTGGTTTGTGTGATTTTCTAGATGGGGGATGACGGGAAATAAAAAAAAGGAACTTGTAATCTTTCTCTGTATTTCTCAGTACACTAATCTCAAATATATGCAGCTTATCCAAGACACATTCCAAATAATTCAGGGTCTGTTTACACCAGTTAGTTTCATGCCAGTAATCTGGAACACAAAGCACAGAAAGAAGAAGTCCGAACGTTAAGTTCCCAGAGACGGATCTGTCAAACAGCAGATGGAATGGGTAAGCATGCTTGGCGGAAGAGTAAGTGCTGACTGGGACATTTATGGCTGGTGAATTTCCTGATCATACAGTGAAATCCGCTTATACTGGGGAACCGTTCCCTTTACGCTTGGATGAAGGACTTATTTTGTGCAAAAATAAAAATGGATTCTGTTGGATGGAAATAAACAGTTTGTGCAAACTCAAAAGCTTATTGTATATAAATATATGAAGTGTATTGTCACATAAACAGTACAGTGAGATTCTTTTCTTGCACCTGGAGCAGAAAGGGTTAAAGGGCTGGCAGGTTTGGGGTTCTTGGACTTGAACTCATGGCCTTTTGAGCAGCAGTAGTCCAGATCCATGACCACTGAGCCACCATTTCCCATACTAATAAAGAAAATAAGGTTCCTCAACAGCTTTATGTAGCTAAAGTGGTTCTAGTAAAATATATGCAAAATTATTGTTGGATCTGTTCTGTTGTTGGGTCTAATCTTCTTCATCCAGAAGGACAAACTCAAGACTCTTCAGAGTGCTAGATGTGACCTTTTATTAAAAAAGTGGAAATCTTTGAAGACTTTGACCTTAACAGGACTTTTCAGTGTCTCAGCAGATCTTTGTAATTGAGGTCAATCTCATTGCTGCAGTGACTTGGTGTCACTGTCATTAAAAGCCTCTGGTATTTAACAGGGATGAAATCTCACCCAATCTTACCTATGGTCATGAGCTGTAGGTAATGACTGAAAGGACAAGATAGCGGATACAAGCGGCTCGGGAGGAGCTCGGAGTAGAGCCGCTGCTCCTCTACATCGAGAGGAACCAGTTGAGGTGGCTCGGATGCCCCCTGGACACCTCCCTGGGGAGGTGTTCCAGGCACGCCCCACTGGGAGGAGACCTCGGGGAAGACCCAGGACACGCTGGAGGGACTATGTCTCTCGGCTGGCCTGGGAACACCTTGGAATTCCTCCCGGGGAGCTGGCTGAGGTGTCGGGGAGAGGGAAGTCTGGGGATCTCTGCCTAAACTGCTGCCCCCGCGACCCTGCCCCAGATAAGCGGAAGATGATGGATGGATGGATGGATGGATGGATGGATGGATGGAAATCTCACCCTGAGACACACCAGTACACCTTAAACCAGATTAATACACACTTCTCTTTATGAAATACGAGGGCACTTTTCACTGATCCCACATCACTTGCAATCCAGACATTCTGAAATTCAAAATGATGTGATTTCCTAACTCATTTTTTAAACATGCATGTAGACAGTGGGTGCTTTAAAACTTCCCCTTTTCCATTCTGCATTAAAGCTTACCTTATTTGGAATGACTTCAGCCAGTATCATGGACACCTCAAACACCCAGGTTCCACGTAGAAAGAATCAATACTTGTGACGAGTCAGCCTTAGAGTCAGTGACAGCTTGAGTCAATTGTCTTGTTTCTGTTTTTTCCTTCTGGTTTTCTTTTTCTGGTGACTCAGGGCATTCCTTCAGTTACACTGACAAGCAGCAGAAGCCTCTGTGATTTTAACAAGTGAAAGTGTTTGTGCCAAAGCAGTGGATGAGCTACAGGAGAGATGTGTCAATCCCCACCGGCTTTGAATAACGATGCTCTTCAGGGAAAACTTTAAAGAGAGAAGGAGAGAGGGAGAGAAAAACAGCACTGCATCATTCCAAACAGCTGCTCATGCTGCAGTTTGGAAAGGCAGCGGAACACCCTTGGAGGAAAATGCTAACTGTCCCCTTCAAAACATGACTTTCACACAATTTGTACAAGAAACACTAAAGTGGTGTATCTGATTAGGGAAAAAAGGTTGGAACACAAAGGTTCTTCTTGGTATCTTTTGCCCTCATCACCTTAAACAGCCTCTGGATACTAAGCACAGAATTTTTTTTTTTTTTTAAATCAGCGCTTCCAAAACTTACTTCCAAAAGCACTGCTGGAGAGTTGGAGTTTCCTCTGCTTGAGCCAATCTTCAGTTAGCAGGGAATCACTCTTGTTCTAGTTGATGCAAGAGTATGAGCATATTTGGAGGTTCTGGGGACATTTGTTTTTGTGTTTTGTTTGCAGTTCATTTAATGATTACAGTGATCTCATCAGCATGTGCTGTTGATTTCACCACCACCGCTTCTCAGGTCCTGGGCGAGGGATGGAAATGTATTGGAACTGCTTGCTTAGGACTATGTACAGTTGCTTAGGCAGTCAGTGCTACAGAGTCTGGTCTTCTCTACTGGCTGGAAAGAGTCTGATGAGGCTTCCATTTATTTAAAAATTATTTTCACTAGTCTTCAAACATCAGTGTTTAACAATTCCTGTATATCTGAGACAAACATTGGGCTGTGGCCAAAGGGTAGTTGGAGTCTTAACAAGACCTAATCCTGACAACTGCTTTTTCTTGATTCAGTGAAACACATCCAGTGTTAAGATCTTAACAAATTGTCAAGGCTCATTCCAGGGGCTGCCTGGAATGCAGTAGGAGTGCTTAGCGCAGAGAACTTTTGCCAACATCATTTTCAAGCAATTGGTTAGAGCCTACGGTGCCAGTTTCTCAAACATCCTAGATCTCCCTTTTCCGAATGAGAAACACCACTGCCCTTTTACAACTTTGCAAAGGCCAAATACTTCAAAAATAAAGGTATAGGCCTTCTAATTAAGGGACGAAGACCTTTCTAAAACTGTTAGTCCAGTCAATCCCTATAGTCCTAGTGATTTAGCAGGTGAAGCAGCAAGTTCATTAAAAGATACAGTGCTCGCCGGTTCAGTCCTATCTTTTGATAGATGTGGCTGAGCTTTTAGTAGACTTTCTTGTTGTTGTTCTGCTATAAAAGTTTTTTTCCATTTAAAGCCACTGAATGTGATGTAATGTTTTGTTCATCTGGTATCTTTCTACGGGGAGTTTTAGGCTGGATTTTCTAATGCTCAGATAAGTCTTTCACATCCCCTCTCATCCGGCAGGTTTCTCAGCAGTACGCATCTTCTTATGAACTCTGTGGCTTTTCGTTCATCACACTGATTCTTACGTGTCTTCCTTTATTTTTTTTCTCTGTGCTGTGTACTAGACTGGGTTTTAACTAACATCCCATCATCAACTGATGTATTAAACTGTAACTTTCCATCTATCCTAGTGAAGGAGCAGGTCTTCCTGGAGAAAACTACCATTAACATGGCACTGAGAAGGTTGTATTTTGGTTAATGGATAGGGAATTGAAACTAAAACATTGTAGTGGTCTGACATAAGGACTGTGTAGAGCTATGGGAAACTTTGCTTCTTTTTTGCCTTTGTATATCATTAGACATCATATTGGTATTGGTTTTGACCCAGGTGTGTCATCTTACTATGGGGAATATGTCCCTCAAACAAAATCAATAAAATCATGTCACTATAGAAGACATAGTGTGTGAATGAGATTTCTGTCAAATGCATGATCGATCGTACAATTTCAATCCCCTGCTTCCACAACTGGCTTTTCCTATAAATAGGTTTTGAACAGGCAACATTGCAAAGAATCTGAACCAGGGTTTGGAAAGAAAATGTTCATTTAAAAATGCGAGAATAAATCAGCAGTCTCTCTGGTACCTGTGCTTACCATTTACACCTAACCACATCTAACCACAGCAGCACTGTATACTGCACAAAAGCATTATTGAAAAAGCCTAACTCCTCCCAGAGCCACTGAGTGTGCTTCTGGTCATCAGTATGAGTTTCATTTCTACTTGGTGTACCAGTTTCTCATTGATGGTTGTGTTTTTCACATACGTAGTAGGCATCAAGAATAAAAATGCCTGAGCTTATCCTGATTGTTAGTGTGATCAGAACAAATGTTTTATCAAAAGAGTGCTTAGTCATTAACTTGGAATATCCGAAGCTAAGGCTGGTAGACCTGAATTCAGCCTACTTTTACCTATGACACTAGAATTTAGCCGAATACTATCTAATAAACATTACAAGTAAAAGTCCCCAAGTATTCCTAAACTACACAAAACCAGTGAAGAACAAGACACAGAGCATACAATAACTGCTATAAGTGTGGTAAGCTTTGAGTCGGTGCTCATTCAAGTGTTCTCGAAAGAGCTGGGTCTTCAGTTGGTCTTTGGTTCTTCGTCTCCACGTCCTCATAATTGTGACCATTGTTTGGGAAGTGACCATGCACCGTGCTTTAATTCCCTCATCTGATTTCTTCAATTCATCTTTCTTGTCACTTTTAATGATTTTAATGGTCCCTTCCCTGATGGCCCATGTTGTTTTTTAACAGATTTGGTGGGGTCATGTGAAGAAGCCATTTTCCATACCAGTTGCTGCTTTAACAAGATGACTTTATTTAGTAACGTAGGATAATAGGCACAGCAGCTTGGAAAGGCACCATAACTCCGCCCCAACCACCGAACCAGCCAACCCGCTCCCTAGTTCCGCTGGCGGAAACTCCACATGCTCGACCATGCTGACTGCTTCCTGTAAAGTCACCAGAGGTGCAAACTGTACTTGCTGTTTTACCACCCTAGGAACAAGTGCATACTCAAAATAGTCCAGATATAATTCAGCACGAGCTGCTTCAGGAAATGCTCAATATGCTTGCCTCAGCATCACAGTAATCTCCACAGTGAGCACACTCAGCTGCTCTCCAGGAAAATACTGGCAGTGTAAGAGACGAAGCCTCGCTTCCATAACCCTGGGTATACATCCAAAATGCTGCTCAAGTGCCGCGGTCAAGGCCACTAAATCGCCGTGCTGCTCAGCTGGTAGATCCACTAGTGCCTGCAGGGCTTTTCCTTCCAACACCAAGAACAATTTCAACGTACAGTAGTCTCCGCCAGTGTCCAGTTGCAGAAACAGGCAAAGACACTCAACTGTGTGTGGTAAAGTTCCCAGTGTAAAAAGGGATCTGGATCGCATCTGCTCTGCACCATCTCCATTGTGGCTGGCACCATCTCTGCTCCTGTAGCTCCCTGCTGGCCAGCCGATGAAGCTGCCAGCCTCATCTGCTGCTGCCTGCTTGCCGCTGTAGCCAGGAGCTAATCTCGCTTCACTGGTGCTGTGTGAGAGCACCCACCTTGGCTCCATTTTCTTAGCTCTTCCATGATGGTCTGGACTTCCTGGTCCATGATGCCACGAACCTCTGCCTCTAGACCATCCCACTTCTGACACCAATGTGACACACACACACAGTGTGGAGAGGGGTGGGGGTAACTCATAGCAACACAAATCCTACTCATGGTAGGTGCACATTTTTACGCCCAGCCAGTAATGTATGCTGGAAAAGGTGCCATCACTCTACCCCAACCACCGGACCAGCCAACTTGCTCCCTAGTTCCGGTGGCAGACGCCACAATGTTCACGTCCCTGAGGTTTATTGTTGGCGAGCAGGACACATTTGCTATAAAATCACTTCTATTTGGCATTAGTAGCTCAGTGGTTAAGACATCGGGCTACTGATCAGAAGGTCATGAGTCAAATCCCAGCACCGCCAACCTGCCACAAATATAAGACACTCTGGGTAAGGATGTCTTCCAAATGCCATAATTGTGAATGTATTTGCGGTGCCCTGGTGGTATTTTGGTGCATGTTTTTACTTGACTAAAATGTATTTTATATACTATAATACCCTATATTGTATGTATTGTATTTGAGTGAAAATGCCTCAGTTTTTCACCACCAGTACTACTCTTGCTTCCCACAATGCAGAGAGAGAATGAGAATGAGGGAATGGCATGGGGGGTAGGCGGTTGTATTAACAAATGAATTGTTTATTGCTGGGATTCCTGTTTTCAGGTCTGCACTTGCTCCAGCATAGGCTGTCTTGCATTCTGTATAACAAGGATGTGCAAGCATCCTTTCAGAACTTGTGTTCAATAATTCTCTTGAAACCACTGACATCTGCTTTGATCAAAACATAAAAGTTGGTTTCAGAATACTCAGCCATTCATCACCAGGAGTGTTTCAGTAAAATATCAGCAGCTGCTTTTATGCTAGATACCAGCATATGAGTCATGTCACATGCTTGTGCTTGCGAGACTCACTTGTCCTGTTACTAAACAAGAATCAGGCAGGCTATCACCATGTTATTGTAATAAACAACTACACCAATTCCTGTAAAGATGTATACCATATATAACTCGGAATACTGTGCCAGAAGTTCCTGGTTTCTGTCACTCTGAAGGGCCAGATCTTCTGCTCTGCATCTCTTTCTCCCTCCGTTCCACCGTGCTGACGTCCACCGAGGGATGGTGCTCTTGCTTCTTGAACTCTGTGATGCACATATCTCTCCTGATGGCTGTTTGTCTCTGTTGGCTGCCATTGATTACACTCGAAAAACACTTCATATGGACACAGTTAGAGCACAGTTAGACCAATGGTGTGAACCGCATCCATTTTAATTCCTCCACCTCTCTCCCTGCCAAGCGGCTCCATCTGTGCGTCCTATGCTGCTGTCAGTCGAAACAATCAATCTATGTGAAATTGTGCTACTGTTGATCATTGTATTACTTTTCATCTGCGCTATGACACTTGGTTGCAGTAAACAACATAGCATAATAAGACCTACACGTAATGGAACTTCTGTGGGTAAACAGACTGGCATTTGTTTTTATAATGGCTAGAACTGGAGGAGTAAACATAGTTGTTGTGTATGATATGTATAGTTTGATGAAGGTCATTGGCACTCCGCATGAAGCAGCGCTGGCAGCACAAAGGCTCCACAGCAGCATTAAATAATTCAACCATCTTCATGCTGCACAAAAGGTGCCCCCCCTGCCCGGCAACTTTTCAAAGTGAGCAAAGCTGCATTGTCAGCAAGCTTCTGTGGGTCATCGGCTCACGCTACCTGATTTGCCACTTTCTACTGCACCTTCAGGGGCTTGGTTAGAGCTCCTGGCCTGCAAACTGTGATGTGGTTTAGGCTATGACAAAAATCTCATATTCTACAGATTACATTCTATCCTCACTTTGGTCTCAGTAAGATGCGACAGTCCGCAGTTATGCTTACACAGCACGTCTCGCGACTATAGATTTTAGTGTTGCAGGACGACATTAATAATAACGTAGCCTCAAGCAGAAGTCGAAAGGCTTTCACACTTGACTTATGCTCTAGGCTACTACAGCTAGTGAATTTTTTAGAGCAATAAGCAGTTGAGAGTCAATAATGTTGTCACCCAGGATACACTCTAGACTCACCTGTGTTCCATACAGCAGGTATGTTTCCTGAAAAGCTAATACTATTAACCAGGGTTGCCAGGTTTTTTAGAAAAATATCCCTTCTGAAGATGACAGGCGAGACTTAAAACTAGGGCAAAAATCTCAAGCACTGATAAAGACAGACATATTTTACTTCTTTTTCTGAGCCCAGGAAACAATGTCATGGTGGTGGACATCATTTCCATAATTCCTCTTGACTTTCCCTCTCTCAGTCTTTGCGATAGATCATATAATAGAAATGGTTCTGTCCATCATAGACACACTGTCTGCACTATTTTTTTTTGCAGAAATGTATTAGATTTAATTCTATTATTTTATATATAGAACACCCTTATCCAGACACCCTTATCCAGACTGAATTACATTTGTCTCATTTATACAACCAAGCAGGGCCCAACGGTGGCCTGATCAGAATTCTGATCAATAGTTCAATGTCTTAACCACTGAGCTACCACTGCCCCAAACCTGTTCCAGTATGACACACACTGCACCTGTGCACAAAGCGAGTTCCGTGAACACACGGTGTGTTAAGGTTGGAGTGGAAGAACGCGAGTGTCCTGCACACAGCTCCAGAACCTTTGAGATGAACTGGAACCCACCACTGGACTACACCCCAGGCCTCACCTCAGTGTTACTGTGATACTGAGACAGGGGAGAGTAAGGAACCTGTCTGCCATCCCTCCCACCCAGACAAACACGGCACAACCACTTGTGTACTTTGAGCACACGCTCTTCAGCTGCATCACTCAGGGGTTTGCATATTATTACACCGAATACCTTGTAGATAAAAATAACCATTCAAATACAACATAATTACTTTTTGATATTTTTGGATTGCAAATATAAAAGCAAGGCAAGTGAACTAAATTAGGCGTCAGATACATTTTCTTTCGACTAGCCTAATTTAACATTATTAATTGTTAGTGACTGTTGCAAACTTCTCCCCATTATCTTATCAGAATATAAAAAAAGTCAATATAACACTAAAAATGATTATTTCCGTGGAATTTATATGTATGGTGTTGTAGATAAGAACTTTTTGACTAACAGAAGATCAACATTTGATGAATAATGAGAAGCTGCCACTGTATGTACACTAAAAATAGAGTACAGACTGGCCTGTTTATAAAGATATTCACATTTCTTCACTTTAAACCACTTCTGACTTGATCCAGCCCCTAAATATTTGTCCTTTTTTTGGTCCTTTTATGGTGTTAAGTCTAACATCTTGTGTGTTTTCCCAAATCCTCAAAAGACATATTAAAAAGCCAAAGACATAAAAACACTGTAATGTTCCAAATAAGCTTTTGCAGGGAAAACAGCATGTTGACCTGGCCCATAGTATGGCGTAATGGCTGATGTGTAGAATCTAAAAAAAATACTTTAATAATCAGTGAGTGTAAACTATAAATGTGATATAAAGTCCATCACTTCAAATCCCATGTCACAGCTAAAAAACAAATCACATTTTCATTATCCTTTTAACCGATTCTCATTCACGTCTGGCCACATTTCCCATTTTAGAACACACTCACAGGAACCTACAGCACCTCCCTGTGATGTATTGGGTATTTAGTATGAAAGAAGAGATTATTTGAAGGAAAAAACCCCGATCTTAAACACAACACCGTTCAAAGCACGTTTCAAATGATGCAGCCATGAAAACAGCCTGAGTCCATGTTGGCCATATTTACATGCCTTTCTGTATGAATAATAACCAGGATTTGCAGGTGGCACAATGTTGGCAGGATGACCTTCTGGGTATGTGCCCACCTCTGCTAATTCAAACCTGCCAAAGAATCAGCAATATTACAAGACATCAAAGTGTGAAATCAACCATTAGTGTTTCAGGACGCATATATTAACAGATTGCTGGTCTACAGACATGGGATTAGATATGTTCAGCAAAGATAATATATTATTTGTTAAGATTTGATTTACACATTACACCCGTGGTTTTTTTTCACACTGATCTAATCCAGGGACTGTGAAGCAGAGACAGAAGGAGGTTTTTAATTTTGTTACAGTGGTGGAAATCACAAGCCACCATTATCAAAACTGTATTTAGCATTCTTTATCATGTATTAGCCTGTTTGAGAAATTTCTCTTGTATCCATTACTGAGAAGATGCATCGGCCAAAACTGTCAGTCCGCATCCTGCTCACCCTTTCAGAAGCCTTTGAAACGGTCAATCACAAGATTCTCCTGTCCATCCTTGTCAGTCTTGGATTTCATGAAACATCATAGCATTCTTAAATGAAGGCACGGTCATATGACATGACGGGTGACATGGTGGGGATCTGTATCTGCTCCATGTCCCACAAGGCTCAGTGCTTCCCTCTTCTGTTCTCTTGTTATACTCCCTCTCGGTGAGGTTATATCATCACATTGGTTTTTACACCACTGCTATGTTGATAACAATCACCTCATGTTCTCCTTCACTTCCTAAGACACTTATGAATCTGCGTGGGTTTTGGCACATCTGGCAAACACTCTTTATGGATGGCAGTTCATCAGCTGAAAAAGACTAAGCTGCTGTACATCCCTGGAGATGGATCACCATGCATCCTTATGTCAAAAACAAGAACCCTCAAAGCCCCCAACCATCACTACGCATACAATGTCGGTCTTCCTTTAAAACTTCAGAAGGATTCATCCAGAAGGGTTCTATCCACTGACCCCACTCAGGTGTTCATTCACTTCCTTGCCATTTCGAGACGGGACTCGTACAACCCAGTCCTGACAAGTCCACCTCTATATACCATCCAGTCTTCAGAAATCCAGAATGCACTTGCCCAACTTATTTTCAACTTCCCCAAACACTCCCACACAACCCCATTGCTATGCTGCCTCCACTTGCTCTCATCTTTTAAAACACTTATGCTTACCTTCAAAGCCAAAAATAGATCACTGCCTAACTACTAAAGCACTCATCACACTCTCTCTGCACCAAGCTCCCTCCAAACCTGTAGCATGGCTTAATTAGATCCACCATCTTTCAAGGTACAAGTAGTTCTTGTACTAAAACTCTTCTCTGTCCTGGTACCCAGATGATGGAATGTCTTTTGCCTGATTATCTGAGCTGCTGAGTCACTGACCGTCTATAAAAGAAGACTAAGGACCTATCTCTTTCACAGATTGTACTAAACTCCACCACCAATCTTTTTAGACTGACGGTCCCTGATCTAGTGAACCAGCATGAGCATGTCCTTTAAATAAGAGGACCAGCTAAATGCTGTAAATGTATATGTAAATGTACACCTGGTATTTGAATGGTTCTTAATATAAATCTGTGCTGATGGTGTTGCTCGATGTAAACTTTGTAAATGAAAATTACCTCGGTTAAGTGTAACCTGCAGTGCAGTGCAATTTCATGTCTGAACCAGTCCTCGAATCAGAAACTCGTTGCAGCAGATGGCCACATGAACGAGCAAATGGTTGGAATAGTCAAGTGTTTGCTCTTGTATAAAGGATGAAAACAAGCTAATTAATAAAGAGCTGAGACCACTGAGATGTTTAGAAAGCAGAGCTTTAATGGGGAATCCTTGGGAACTGATTATAAATCTGTAATGCCATGAAGGGGAAATTCACAGGATTAGCAGGGAAGTGCCCCCAGGCTTGGCCTGGGACCAGCTATACACTGACATCCAGACAGATACACACTTTATACATCTTTATTTATGCTACATGTGCTCAGATCATGCAACTCAGCATCTGTTGGTGAGAAAATCTATACATTTCTTTCTACAGCTTGTCCCTAGAGACCCAAGTAGGATGTTATGTTATTTCCATGGTGCATGGCACTTTGTAAATAAAGGGCTCTCTTTGACACATGCACTGAAAGGTTAGTTACTGCCACTTGTCACTACATGGTGAAGTGTAAATCAGGCAATTATAGCAAATCTAAACACATATTTCACCTTCACAAGTAGCAAAGTAGAGAGTTTGAGCATTCCTGTATTATTCACCATGCTGACAGCTGCTTATTAGTCAAACACCTCATGCTAATTGCAACCTGACAACTGTGAAAAATAAACAGATGAGGAAGTAGTTCTGACAAACAAAAGCATAGGATATTTTTAGAGTATGTATGATTGCTGAATATAAACCGAGGAATAGGAAGTATGATTTAGCATTAATTTCACATTATTGCAACATTATCTTCTTATAGTCAGAGGTATATTCTTATAACCTTTTACGTTAGGGGGCAGGTTAGATCCAGTGACGTTATTGGGGTGTCAGTTTACAAAGGGTTGAGCAAAATACTTAAATAAATAAGTAAATAAATAAATAAAAAAATCTATAATGTGCATCCCTAATGGCGATCGCCATCTGTGCCTGGCCTGGGTATGCAGGAACCCTGCTGGACATGAAAGTCACACAGGGAAGCAAGTGCTTGTGGTGAAATTCTGTCCTTTTTCCATTTCATTTTCATCTGATGAGATTTCGTGTTTTAAGTCAGAAGATCTATTCATGAAAAAGCGTATTGTTTGCCATGTCCACTGATGATGTCGCTAGCTCTACTGTAGAAACTGTTTCAGTGGGAAAGTGAAACAACCCAGTGCGTTTATACTAAATGTGAGCATTACGTTTTTCAAATGTATTAATTTATTAAAATTTTCAAATTTCCTAATCTTATATACAACATATACAGTACAGGGGTTAGACAATGAAACTGAAACACCTATCATTTTAGACCACAATAATTTATTAGTATGGTGTAGGGCCACCTTTTGCGGCCAACACAGCATCAATTCGTCTTGGGAATGACATACAAGTCCTGCACAGTTCTCAGAGGGATTTTAAGCCATTCTTCTTGCAGGATAGTGGCCAGGTCACTACGTGATGCTGGTGGTGGAAAATGTT
>JAOVYV010000019.1:18676364-18687734 GCA_025674545.1 Hassar affinis
TGCTATTACAGTAGTCAATTTTGGATGTAACGAAAGCATGGATGAGCTTTTCAGCGGCAGGAAAGGAAAGTGAGGGATGGAGACGAGCTATGTTTTTGAGATGAAAGAATGCAGTTTTGGTAATGTGACTTACGTGTTGTTCAAATGAGTAAGTGATGGGAGTTTTACGTATATATATCGTTTCAGGGTCAGGTTCTCTGTACGAGCTGAGACGTATCTGTCTTTCTAGGTATTTTAACTCGGCAAGAAAATGATTTTTTTTATTGAAAATAAGATTTTCAGTGCCGAGTGAAGATTAAGAAAACATTGTTTATCTGTGGATACTACAAACTGTTCTGCAGACAGATCACAAAATCAGCTGATGTGTTTTGAGCAGCAAATTAAAACACATTACATTAATAAAAAACAAAACTAATAACCAGAACTAATGACCTGTGCTTGGCCCAGGCTCCTGTCCACCCTGTCCTTGAATTTAGAGGCTTTAAACTCAACTCATGCATGGGTTTACTCCCCGTGCTCTGGTTTCCTCCCACAGTCCAAAGACATGCAATTTAGGTAAATTGGATGTACAAAAAATTGCCCTATAATCCTGGTGTGAGTGTGTGAATGGCTGTGTGTCTGCCACCCACTGATGGATGGTGCTCTGTCCTGGGTGTTGTCCACTCTCCCTTTCCTGCACTCTGCTCAGTCCCCTAGGGGGCTGCGGTCTCCAGTTGAGAGTACGCTGTGTGCAATTGGCTGCCGCTTCTCACCGGTATGTGATTGGTCTTGACTGTGAAGCATCCTTGGGTTTGAGAAAGGCGCTATATAAATGTAACTCATTCATTAATTACTATTCTGGCCAGATTTCTTCAGAACCCTGACATTTTTATGAACTAGCTATCCAACTAACTATAGTTAAATAAGGTATTACCCTGAGCATCCACACAAAATGCTATAGAACTACTAGTACAGAAGCCAATTTTTAATGTATTAGTATTCATTATACTAATTACTCTTACTAATGTGCTAGATTGGTTAAGGTGAATGCTAACTCTGCTGGCCAGTAAAGATTGCTAGCATCACAATCACTGTAATATTGTGAATAATTACCCTGAAATACCACAGAAAGTGATCCTTTGCAATATCAATAGCAACGCTTTAATATCAAAGCAATAGCAAAGCTTCGAGAGCTGTTTCCACTGTGAGAATGGCAAGTTATTAAGATTTTGTGATTTTCAATGTGGTTTGATAGTTGGAGCTTGTGAGATGGGTCATAGCGTTTCGGAGGCAGAAGCAAAGTTTGGATTTTCTCACATGAGCATTTCAAGGGAGTACCATGACTACAAGAATTCTGGCATAACCTCAAACTTAAGAAAGCTGTGTTGGGGCTTCAACAAACATCACCGTGAGGACTGTGCAACATTCCCTCCAAGAACCCCTTGGTAGGGGACCTACCAAGTATTAACTGCTATACTTCAGTGTATACAGATTAAACCCATCCTTTGATAAACAATTGAAATTCTACATTGTGTACAACGGTTGACTACGATCTTGTGATCGGGCTACTAAATTGATTTTGCCCCGGTACACACACGCACCCGGGGATGCTTGTAAACAAGAAGTGTTACAAGTGAACAAATACAAGATTGCTCTATTACATGTCTATAAACATGTCTATAAGTTTCTTATTGTTCAGTTTGATGCATATTAATCTGCCTACTGCTACAGCTACTGATCTGTAGCTCTCCACTTTATATATACACAGGAGAAGCAGCTATCATATATCAGTACATTTATTAAGATTTGACTGAAAGCCAGGAAAGCTGTTACAAGCAAAGCATCATCATTATTATCAGGTCTGGTTTGAATTAGCTTGCACCACAGCCAGCCAACCGGCTATAATTGAAACTAATCAATGAACGTTAATTATCATTAGTGTTTAAAAAAAATAAATCCGGTAATATTATTACCATGTGGACTCCTCCTGACTTTGAGAGCAAGGAGGGGGACATGTGAACATCCTCCAGCTTATTTCTCAGCTTCCCCTGTCACAGACCATTTTAATTACCGCAGCGGTACACCACCTTGCATTCTCTTCATTTCACAAATTTCATTATCCCCCTCAACTGTCTTGTGTAGTAATTGATGATACTGTCTCTGCTCAGCCCTCCCGAAGTATCCGCAGCCCACACACACACCAGCATCGAAAAAGACATCACCTTTATCCGTTTACTATCGTTTTCCTTATTTGTTGGGTTTGGTATCAATGTCTTTCTCAGTCTGCAAGGCTACAGCCTAAACACTATTCGCTAAGCTCTCGTCTATAGAATGTGAAAAATCTACAGTGAAGACGATAGTTATGTTAAGCAGTTTTTTAAACAATTACCCTGCGTTCACACTAGTGAGCAACCAAATGACTGTGTATTGTCATTTTCATGATTTCCTCAACTGCAGCCAGCAGTCAAAAGATTTTCTCAGCAATCGTACAGAGTGCATGGTCGGACGTTTCCCACACAACTTTAGTTCCCATTTACTGTCTGATATATGACCTCTTGTTAAAGATATTATGTAGAAAAACAAAGCTTGGTTTTCAGAGTGATTAGTGTGTTTAATTTTAAACAAACTGTAAATCCTTTAGTCTTTTAAATCATGTGCTGAAAACTATAGACAACATTTTGCACATTACCATTTCTGATCAGAACTTACACACTGCATGTATGGTTTTGAATGATTGTAAACCTTGTTTTGTCGCATAGACCGACCAAATTCTGGACCCAACTTGCCTTTCCTACTGTACCTTAAATCTACTGTATTTACTGAAGAATGCATTGTAGTCAGTCATAAAGGAATAACAACCTGGACCTTTAAGGAAATGGATACAACGAACAAATTATATGGCCAAATATATGACGCATTTTTAAATCCAAGTCTGATGCTTTCTAGAATAATAAGAATAGAACAGATACTTTGACATAAAGCACATTAATCTACTCTACAATATCGCTTTTGCATGAATAGATTTTCAGCCCTTCAAAATCAAAATCAAATTTACATTTATATTTTTGTATTTTTACCCCCCAGAGTCTCCAAACGTCAGGTGGTGTGACTGTCTCATTACATGTGCAGATTAATCTGTCAAATAAATAAACAATAAATAAATAAATTAAACCGGTAAAAAAAAAAACCTTTATTATTCAACTCATTGTAAGACTTAAAATAAATTCCAACATCCACAGATATAACAGGGCATGACCAACACCAGGAACAAAAGTCTTTTATTTTGGCATGCTTTTATATTGCATCATAAAGACGACCTGAACTGACCTTAATCCTGGATTGATGATGAAAATCAGTAGCTCTTTCACACATGTTGTGCTCATTTCTGACTCATTTCTGACTGGTTATTCTATTCAGTTTACCAGTTTGCAATTCCCAGTTTATCAGACAGTAAAACCTCAAAAAAAGATTTTTTAAAGTGTTGTTGTTATAATGATGCTGATTTATTATTTTTTTTAAACCTAAGATTTATCTGGGTGTTCAAGTAGAAACCTTTTGTAATGAAAAGAGCCTGAAAAGTCAGGTGGTACAACCACTAGGTCATATGGTGCAAAACATGGGTTTAAACGCATAATTTTTAGGTAGACCTGCATAAATAATAACTACAGCAGCTTATGTAATAAATGGCATGTTTTAATGAAAGATTGGATTGGTTATGCAGTGAAAATACTAAAGAGAGAAATTTATACACATTTTCTGTAATGGTAAATAACTTTTATGTCTAATATTTTTCATTAATGCAAAGTTGCACCGGCTGACATTTTCTCCACTGTGAGATTAAAAAAAAAAAAAAAAGTGTTAACAATAATTTAACAGTAATCCTTCCAAAGATGCTGTCCTTGTCGTCTTAATAAATTCAATAATACTTAAATGTTCTAGTGTTAAGAGAACAGTGCACACGGAGCTTAATACATCATTGAACTTGAGTACACATGCTAATTGCTTTGCCCTCCTTAAGCACAGATTGCTAAAATTAATGGAGAATAGAATTCTGCGCTGTAGTCTAACTGTCTCCCACCGCAGCATCTGATACATGAGCACATCTTATTTCAGCTGTTTCAGCTTGTTACAGCAGAAGCTAATCAATGTCTTCAAACAGGAAGTAGTTGGAGATAAAAGTGATACCCTGCTTACTCATAACCGGATCTCTCAAGATAAAAGTAATTGGGAGAAAAAGAGATGTCCTTTTTATGAGGACGGTGGGCCCCACGAGGACGTGACTAAACTCTAATAGAGGCCGCTAAATAGTTTTCCACTGCTTATAACGGTGTGTATGAACGGCGTTCTGGCTGCCTGCTTTCCCATTTCTCAGTTTTGGCACAAAAACCACTTCTGAGTTGTCGTTTTGGAGCTGTTTAACATCGAGCAAGGTCATCAAAGTTTTACTGAAAGATGTTCTTTTAGCTCATTTTTATAGACCCTTTTGCATGTGCAACCTGTTTGCAAAAAGATCTGTGTAACCTAGCAACCTGATGCTGCTTGCTTATAATCTGACTAAAGAATCTGTCAGGAATTTTCCAGAATTGGATTAATGTTGGCTAAAATGTCCTCCATTTATTATTTTAGATAGCATTAAAATATAATGACTAAACCTACACTTTCAAATGGTGTAACTTGAGAAAATATTTATGGCTTGGCATCCTGTCAGATGCTAAATGATGCTAAACAGTGGTCTAGCCTAGCATGACTGAACATACCTGCACATATCATACAAAGGTACTGAAAGCCAAAGTGCTGCACAATCAGGCGCCATAAACTCATTTATAAAATAAAAAACATTAACTAGCAAAACTTATCATCATTGACAACCCCTCAGTAAGAACTTGACCTAGTTTGTATCTACTTTGTTTCTTGAAGTACATTTTAGGTGAGATGTGTGGAGTTATGTAATTATGTAGGGTTGTTAAAGCAGTGAACTGCATATGAACTGCTAAGCCTGTTAAATTCTGAGGGCGCGCTTCTCCCATTCACCCGCAAGTCCTTTGTTGAGTGCCTCTAGTTATGAACATTTCAGTTACGGATATTCTCCCCTACTTCTTCCTGACACACACATCACTTAACTTTGGAATGAAGATGAGCTCATGAATGAGGTGTGATTTATTTAAAACAGAAATAGTCTGAGTCACATCCTTGTGTATGTATAATCAAGTTAACTGTAGGCCTACAGCCAAATTAAAATACAATATTATGTATCACTGTGAAGTGCCACTTGATTTAATATGCCAAAGATGAAAAAGCATATCCAGACTGTTACCAATGAAAAGTGCAAAAACCAGCAGGTGTGATGGCATGGGGGTAAATCAGTGCCCACGGCATGGGTGATCTGAATATATGTGAAGGTACCATTGATAACAGAGAGTTATATTGGTGTTTTGGAGAAACATATGCTGCCATCAAGACAGGACAATGACAGGTTTGTATACAGCAAGAATGGGCAACAATTCCACTTGCAAAACGGCAACAATTAATATCTTTTCCAAAGAACTCTGTCTATTTCAACAGAACAATGCCATGAGGTACAACAGTGTGGCTTGACTGGCCTGCCTGCAGTCCAGTTCTGTCTCCTATTGAAAATGTATAGCGCATCATGAAGAGGAGAATCAGATCAAGTAAACAGTGACCACAGACTGTTGAACAGCTCAAGTCTTGTACACAGCAAGAATGGGCAAAAATACCACCTGAAATACTGCAACAATTAGTATCTTTAATTCCCAGTTGATTAAAAACTACAATTAAAAGACGAGGTGATGTGAACCAGTGGTAGACAACGCCTCTGGCCTTCCTTTGACTCTTAAAACTTAAACAAATTCCAGATTTCAGATTTTGTTGCATTTTAAGAAAGTGTCCCCACATTTCTGGAAATGGGGTTCGTAGTTGTGCTTGACTTAACACAGAAGGCAGAAGTGCTTAACTGAAAAGTGTGCAAGTCAGGGGCAGAATACCTTGTAAATGAAGAAACACCCCGATTTTGGGACTGCTTCACCCAAAGACTGAAACTGCCTTCATCTTGCCCAAATCATAGATTTAAGTCAAGGGGACAATGCACATAGGCTGTGCATTTTAACTTTTGCACTTTTTATGGCATATGCACATGGGAGAATCGCACCCTTAGTCAGTCAGTCAGTCATTATCTGTACGGCTTATTCCCAGTTACGGGGTCACGGGGGAGCCGGTGCCCAGCTAGCAAATCTGAGCGCAAGGGCAGGAACCAACCCTAGACAGGCGCCAATCCATCGTAGGGCTGCACCCTTAGTTAACATGCCAAATTCACTGATATGCAAAGAGGGAGCTCAGTGCACCAAAAATTATCCCTCTTCCTTACCAGAACGGTCTACTGTTGGATGGGAAAGGTGTCTGATAAGAAATGATGCAGTAAAAAAAATGAATGCTTTTATTCAGACTTCCAAAAGCACAAAAACATTTTAGAAAATAATGTGTCTCACTTAGAAGTGGTGATGGCATTAAAATGTCCTGCAAAGCATGGCATCATTAAGCCTAATATACTTCATCCACTTCATAAATGCATTTGATGTCTATTTACTTAATTTTTTTTCCACTTTATTGTGGATGTGAGCAGAAACTCGGGGTCGGGTACAATGGTGGCTTCTCATCTGATGAAGCGAAATTTATGTTGAAAGTGTTGAAAGACATTTTCATCTATTCCATGATAACACAAGTTTGAGAGGTCAAAAAACTGTAGCTTGTTTGAAGTCGTATTTATGGAGCTGGAACTGCAATGCAAATGAACAACCGAGATCCAAGAATGTGATCCAAACTGCTCATACACTACTCATTAAGTTACAGCACAAGTACAACCACAGATTTAAATGTTTGTCTTTCACACATAATGCAGAATATATCATTTGTAGCTCAGTGAATGATTTAATTAAAATGTGCCATGTAACATGACATTGGGAATTACTGAACTATAACATTCACACTATTTTAAAAACATACACAGCTCTGTGAATTTAGTTTACCATCTTACAGCAAATGACAAAAGTGCTGCATTATTACTGTATTAGTGTGTGACTGTAAGACCTTATTTCTTTATATTTATTGTAATATTTAATATTTGTAATTTTCATATAGTTGTACATATATGAGCTTGTTACCTCTGTTTTTTTGGTTTTGTTTTAAGGATATAAAGCTTCACACCAGAGTGATCTCAGAACATTACATTTCATGTACACGGTACAATCCACCATTAAGCATTAGTGTAGAATGTATCGATTGATGCTGCTTGTTAGATATCATCTTGAAGGTAATAGTGAGGAAGTAAAGAATGGTTATGGTTGAAGAGGCTTATTCTGAGTTTTATCATTGTATTTAAAGTGCTGCATTGTTCACAGGAAAGTTCTACTTAGACATTGGACATGAATCACCTCTAAAAGTGCCTATAAAAGCACCAGTGCCTTGTAATGCAGACTGTGAAAACCATCAATAACCCCTCTGGCTGAATTCTTGGCTCAGGAACATGCAGTGCGGTCATGAAAAGGTGGAATTGAAGCCATTATTACTCTGTACATAAACTGTCATCAAAGCAGGTGCCTCAAGGAGGGGCAGTGGTCAAGGCCAGGATGGCCACACATACAATGTCAGCAACCTCCCAGCAAACAGCAGTGAATTCTGATCCTACTCACAAAGCACAAAGCACAATGCAATGCAGTAAGAAAAACAAAGGAAACTACTGTTATGGGATGATTTGCTGTCAAATGCATCAGAAGCTTGATAGCTCTTTAAACCAGCAGTGCAGCATCACATCACATGTCCATTTATTTATAGAGTGTTGTGTCCATTCATCCCACTGAATACACAAATTGACACTTTCTATACACTACGTACTAATCCTAATCTACAAAGGTGTCATGGTTGAGTAACCTGGAGCTGAAAGAGTTTAAACACCATGATTCTCATTTTACACCAACAATATGAACACAATTATATCAGTTATTTACTTTCCCATTGTCTCATGTCATGTTTTTGTAACTACACCTGGCAGATCACTACAGAAAATATGAACATAAATAAAAAATTGTATCAGTGCCCTCTTCAGGACAGTTTGCCAAATATATTCATGTTCTTTTATTTTTATTTATTTATGTCCTGCCTGATTTTCTCCTAGTCAATTCCATCTACCCATCAGGCCTACACCTATTATATGACAGCTACAAATTGGGAAGAGTTAAGACGTTCATGTTCTTTTCATGAGAACTTCTGCTCATATTGCATCACAGGAGGTGTAACACATACTCCAAGAAAAGTGCCCCTTTCTGCATGCATGAGCTCACACATGCCCCTAATTGACTAGTGTCCATCTAATTGACAAGGGTGAGAGACTATGCTACTCCTACCCATAGAGCATGGCCAATTTTGCTTTCTTGGACTTTTCAGATATGGCTATGGCATGGTCTAGATTCAACCTTGCAATTTTCAAATGATAGAGCAAACGCCTTTCTGTTGCACCACTTAGGAAGCAGGTTCAGGTATCCTATTATAGAACTCTGTATAGCAGTGCAAGTAACATTAAAAACCATTTTTAAAGGAGGACTGGGCAACAGCTGAGTGTGTGAATTTAGTAAGAGTTGCTGAGAGGGTGGCATGGATTCCTCCTACAACATTAGCTCACAAACTAGTGTTATTTCATTAATTATTAAACATTAAACAGTTACTGTCATGGTCAAAGACAAAAAAGAAAACGGTCAGAAATGTAAATTCACTTATTTATAGGTCTTCATGGAATATGGAAATGAATACGAAATTAAATAATTCCAGTCGGAAGTCCATTAGTACATTAGAAAACTGTGCACAGTATTCCAGCAGCAGCTTGAAAGGCCAAATATCCTTTACCAAAAGTGCCAACCTGATACACAGCAGGAAAAAAAAAACTTCTGCAAAACGAATGCTTAAATAAACCAGGAAATGACCTGGTGAAGTGAGTTTTTGACAGTTGTAAATTGAGTTTGTTGAGGCTTGCTGAATGAATTTGTAAAGTGGGGACTGGAATAAATAACTTATGAACCCCAAGGTGCTTCTACGAACACCTCGGGGAGGGACGGAGCATCCCTGCGGTGGCCCTAAGTGCTGCTGGCATTACTGTGTAAAAGCTTTCCCAAGAAAACAAAATTTTCCTGATGGATATCAGAGCTGTGCTTGACGGAATAAACAACAGGAAGTCCTGCTATGGTCGTTAGGAACCACTTAAAAATGTGATTTTTTTTGTGCTAGATTAGTCCCATTAAGACTGTATCCAAAATTGTGTCAGTTATATAACCAGTGCATAGTGCAGAGACGGGAGAATGTGTCAGACATAATAGCAGATTAATTAATTATTCAAACACATCATCAAGCCTCTTTATGTGGGGGTTAGATTAAATTACATATGCCCCTATGCCAACTCAATCTACATACACAATAGGGTGCTTAGGTTATTAGATGTTGCAATCAAATGTATGTTTACCCCGTTTGGCCCAGCAGACACTTTTGCAAATCTGCATTGCAAAGTTAATAATACATTTATTTACATCCTCCAAACAGAGAACTCTTATTAGAAGTTCTTATTAGGTCTGAATGAACTCCATGTCTGAAGCCTACCATCAGATTAAATTCATTTATATCACTAATGGAATCAGAGTCACAGAATTTACTTTTCTGGCAGAGGGAGGTCTGTGGTTAAGGTTCTAAAAATAAGACGTGTGTATCCTGATGAAACTCAACACAAAAAGCATGGATGGATTTTCTGTTAAATTAGACAGGAATGGAAGGTCAGATCTGAACCTTACAGGACAAAGAAAGCCCATAATCATTAACTGTAGAGCATCAGGATGTTTGTAGAGCATACTGGGTCATTTCAGCAGCAGCAGCTCCGAGTCATGGTGGCTTAGAAATGTGGTTTCTTTATATTTTGAGAACTAGAACCAACTCATCTAATCAGAAATGATTGCAGGCTAATGCAGGCTAATCATCTGAAATGATTTCAGGCTAATACAAACATAAATAACTGAAGGAGCTAAAGGGCTTGGCCAGAATTCCTATAGGGGCCAATGGGACTGCTCAGAATTCCTTCGAGGGTGGGTGGGATTATTTAGGATTGGTCAAAATTCCTTCAAGAGACACTGGAATCATGTGTGATTGGTATGGCCTCCTTCAAGAGAGGACTGATTCCTTTGAGATTGGTCAGAATTCCTTCAGAAGCCAGTGGGATAGGTCAGAATTCCTTTAAGAGAGGACTGAATCATTTGAGATTGGTTCAGAATTCCTTCAAGCGAGGATAGGATAATTTAGGATTGGTCAAAATGCCTTCAAGAGAGCATAGAATCATGTGTGATTGGTATGAATTCCTTCAAGTGAAAACTGAATCGTTTGCGATTGGTCAGAATTCCTTCAAGAGAGGACAGATTTTTTTGGGATTGGTCAGAATTCCATCAGGAGATAGTGGGATTAGTCGGAATTCCTTTAAGAGAGGATTGAATCATTTTGGATTGGTCAGAATTCCTTTAACAGAGGATGGAATTATGTGCGATTGGTCTGAATTTCTTCAAGATTGTACAGGATCATATGTGATTGATCAAAATTCCTTCAAGAGAGGATAGGCTCATGTGTGATTGGTCTGATTTCCATCAAAAGATGTGGGACTGGGTGTGATTGATCTGAATTTGTAAACAAAGGATGGGATTGTTTGGGATTCCTGCAGATCAAAATTCCTTCAGGAGAATTAGGTTAAATCATTACCCTGCTGTATCATTGGTTAAGCTGTGTGCCTGAATACTATTCTCACTTTTAAAAGCATCTGACAAAAAACAAATGTACGCACTTAACATACTGCCATCAAAAGCTCCATCCTTTTTTAGTAATATGTATGAGTCCATGGCAACAAGACAGATTTCAGAACATCTTTGGAATGTCTGTAGTCCATTGGCTCTAGTATTCTAGAATGCAACGTAATGGAGTGTGCATTAATGAAAATGATCAGTGTAAAAAAATCTGTTTAGAATTCTGTGCTACTTTGGATTTTGGATGGTACAGTAGGAAAAGTTAAAGCTTTATTTACTCAAATAAATATCTGCAGAAAAAAAGCACTGAGAACATGGAGGATTTTTTTTCTTAAAGGAAGATGAAATGAAAGTGGCTGCACTGGTGCTCTTCCAGGGAATAAGTCACTTGTACTGGTTTCAGGATTAATACAGAAAAAAGGGGTGTTATTTCTAAGAAAATTGTGTGCAATTCTAAGAGAAAGGACATACAGGGGTTAGATAATGAAACTGAAACACCTGTCATTTTAGATCACAATAATTTATTAGTATGGTGTAGGGCCTCCTTTTGCGGCCAATA
>JAOVYV010000019.1:19237507-19250707 GCA_025674545.1 Hassar affinis
CCCACGCGAACACGGGGAGAACATGCAAACTCCACACAGAAATTTCCCAGGTCGCCCCACCCGGGGATCGAACCCAGTCCTTCTTGCTGTGAGGCGACAGCGCTATCCACTGCGCCACCGTGCCGCCCCTTACTAATAGTCTTATTAATAATAAAACTTGCTGGAAAGCTACTTATTGTGTGATGTAGACTCTTACACAGCCACTTACTAGCACACAATGAGTAAAGCACATACAAGTAGTTTAAATTATCCTTTATTTAATATAAAACAACACAATAAACAAATAAATTAGATATTTCTAAAATAATTCTCTCAAGGGAAAATGCATAAGAACATTGTTGATTGCTATAATTGTTTTTATATGGAGTACATAAATGGAATGTCATGCAGTTCGTTGTGTTCTTTCTGTTTTCTTTGTCCTTAAGAATTTGGCTGTTTGTAAGGCCACATGAAGGGATGATGTGAAATTTTTTTGTTTTGCCCTATGAGGAGAGCTTGAGCCCCAATCATAGCTTGTATAAAGTAATGACATTTTTCACCCCTGCATGCAAATGAGGGAAGAGGGGTGGGGGCTGGCTGGTCGGAGCATTCTAATGCGCACAGGGCCAAAAGTTCCCAGAGGGATTCGGATGAGCATTGCTGGCTGGGCATTAAAAGCAATGAGTAAATTAACTTGAGAAAGCTGCCTTATCAACTTGCGGGTGAGGCCTTGCATTCCCTGAAGAACACTGCAGAGTTTGCTCCGAAAGGGCGCCATTAGCATTTGTATATTAAAAAGATAGTGGAGGAGAAAGATGGGCAGCTGGAACCATTACCATAATAAGGGGCCACCTCATTTGCACGCAGGCTCAGACAGCCCCCCAATCACCCTGTCCTATGGCCACACCCATTACAGCTGCAGGGGCCTATTGTTCAACTTGGTCTGCGCTTGGACAATGCAAACAAACCGTGCTAGGTAAAAGGTTACAGCCAAACAATGGAGGATTCTCCCATTTTAAATCAATCAACCTCAAGGATGGTTTTCACATTCATCCCAGTCCTTTTCTCTCTGTACAGTATAGCTACGCTGGAATGGGGCTCGGCTTCTGTTATGGGAGCAAGCTCTTCAAGCTGTACTTCCGAACAGTCTATATATAAACTCGACTAAACCACACTGATCTGATCTGCTCTGCCCGTATGTATAATGAGCTGCGAAGAAGCTGTGACGTCAAAAACCGATGCGATGTAATGTGTAAATTCTTCACCCAACACCTTAACTTCATATGCTTTAGAATAATTTATAAAAGGTAATTGTCTTATTCAATGATATGTACATAAAATATTTTAAGATATTCACAGGAAATCAAAATTCAGGCATGTTGCTGCCACTGCAGCAATTTCACCAATGTGAGATCCTGAGATTTAAGACAAATCTTTAAATAGAAAAAAATGTAGAATAATCTTTATATAGAGAGAATTTTATATTTAACAATGCTATCAACTTTTATATCAAAATAAATGTTCTCTTTTTAAAAAAAAAATCTGGTTGTTTCAGCACACTTCTGCTTCTATGCTGCGCAGATACTTGGGACTTTATACATAATAAGCAGCATTCATTCATTACAAAGGAAACCAAGCCTGAATAGCTTCTTTACCAGGCAGTCCAGTTACTGTAGTAGAAACCTGATTATTTGAGGCAGCCATTTTTGTCACCAGGTTTTCTAGTGCCAAGCATTATGATAATGTTCTTTGCGCAGAGCAATCGAAGGCCAAAGTCCACTCCTCTTGTGACTGCTTCGTACCGCCAATTGTGTGAGTGTTTTACATGCAAACTTTGATATCCATAAACTGGAGTCCTCCGGCGGACGAGCCCTTATCGCAGCGTCGTCTTCGTGTCAATCCGAGAACGCACGTCATGATAACCCAGCAGGCATGGATCGGTGGACAAGGCATCGTGAGTAAACACTGAATCGTTGTCTGAAGAGCAAGAGCTGGAAGTGTCCTCACACGATGGGGAGTACTGTTCGAAAGGAGTCGACAGGTCGAGATACTGCAAAAGTAAACAAGAATCGTTTAGTCTATTGACTATTGGTAATCATTTTGAGGAAACGGGAGACGTTGAATATTGTCGAGGGATTCACCTCATCTGAAATAGACAGCAGCACTCTGTCCAGCTCTTCCACCAGCTGTTTGAAGGTTGGCCTCTGTGTAGGAACGGCATGCCAGCATTCTCTCATCTTCATATAGCTGGGAAAAAAAGTAAACATTAGAATAATTAACCACTCAATTTTCACATTACACGCTTGTCAAGAACTAGCCTTTCTAGAAAAGCATGATAATCGCACTTACAGTTCATGTGTGCAGTTGGAGGGTTTGTCCATACGATGGCCTTCTTTCAGCAGCTTGAAAAGCTCCTCTACTGGGATTCCAGGGTACGGCGAGCCTCCCAACGTGAAAATCTCCCACATCAGGACTCCAAAAGACCAACTGTAAAGGCAAAAAAATAAGTCAGATGAAGATTTTAAAGGTGGTTTTGCTCTGTTCTGGTCGCATCAGACAAATCAGGGTGCCTTCCTGAATCCTCTACACCATTCTAAATCATTTGAACAAACTAGTATTTCCAGCACTGGCAATTTTAAGTCAGTCGTTTGCTTGCCATAGATGCAAAGATTAAACTTACACATCGCTCTGGTGTGTGTAGACTCTGTCAAACAAGGCCTCTGGTGCCATCCATTTCACTGGAAGACGTCCCTACAATCAGACACATGAAGACAGTGAGCATGGTGGCTGCTTACAGCAGAGCACAGCCAAAAGTTTTCCTTTTGATCCACAAAATAAAACATGACTGTCCACCCTTTCCCAAAGCCTCCCCCAACAATCCAATTATCTCCCATTAAACTGCCTGCCAATCAGCAGGGACACACCAAACATCTGTCCTTAAAAGCATTAGGACTGCAGCAGACATGTCAAATCAGAATTTCCTTCAGATTCTGTCAAATCAGAAAGTGTCAGAATTTGCTTCGGATTCAAGAATGTGTTTCACAGAACAACAAAGTGTACTTTCTTTTAGCAGCTTACATTTGTGGTTTTCTTGTAGTAATCGATCTGATGCACTCCTCTCGCCAAACCGAAATCTGCAATCTTCATGACGTTATCTTCGGTGACAAGAACGTTCCTTGCTGCAAGGTCTCGGTGAATGCACTGTTGAGAAACGGAAAGGACATGACTCAGTGATTACTCTAAAAAACCCACAAAAAAACCCTAGACAAAATGTTTAATATATATTGTATTTATATATTTCAAAGTATATGGATGTCTAAATAAACATGCAAAGAGAGTGCTTTCAGTATATGCTCCAAAAACAAGCCTGGCTTTAAATAGATGTGGGCTTTGTAGAAAAACACCACCGGACTGTTTGCTCAACTGAATGCATATTATTACTTGTATTTTGGTTTCCATTTTAAATAGAAGCGGCATTTGGGGACCCAAAAAAAGGGGGACGAAAAAGCCCCTGGTTTGCGGCCCTTAATGGAAGGGTTTCAGACAGCTGCATTCTTAGCAGGCCACAAAGACCTAGTAATATGATCTTGTGCACAGGCGGATCTGTGCGCCTGCATGCTAACAGATTTATGGCAGTGCTAAAAAGGACAAAGCCCACAGAGACACGACAGACGCAGCGGTAAACACAGCACACCACCACTCCAGTGAGGAATGCCTGGCATCATGTGTCAGACAAAGGGACGTGTTGATAAGACACAGGGGTAGGGGTTAGGGGTTACGGGGTAGTGTAGGTGAGTTTCAACAGGCAAACAACTCACCCTTTTAGAAGCCAGGTACTCCATGCCTCGTGCCACTTGGTAGGCGCAAGAGAGCAGGTCCTTGAATGTGAGCTGCTCTTCTGGAACCTTGGTCACGTCAAAGGTGTAGTCCATTCCGGGAGGACGACGTGCTCGTAAGTACTCGCGTAGGCTTCCTTTAGAAGCATACTCAACCAGCACATAGAGTGGACCTACCAAAGCAAGGTTCAAGAAGTTCAGTGTGAAACAGAGTTGTCGAATGCTTAGGTTGTACTCATCATCAAACGTCATTGCCTTTAAGCAGCCATGAGATCCTTTTTAGTTGAACTGACCTTCCTGAGTGCAAACACCAAGAAGATTTATGATGTTCTTGTGCTTGTCCATGCCCTTCATAAGCTCCATTTCAGAGATAAGGTCAGCCAAGTCTTTGTCTGTTGCGTCATCTGGAAACATCAACTGATGTTTTACTCAGCTCATATCATTATATATATTCTAAAAGATATGTGATTTTCGCCATTTTAGGATTACCTACCTTTCAGCATTTTGACTGCCACGGTGGTTACTTGATCTGGATTATCCTTGTTTATCCCATAAGCCTCTGCTCTCACCACCTGACCAAAGCAACCCTCACCTAGAGGTTTCCCTAAAGTCAAACTAGGTAAGAATACACCATTGTCAGTACATCATCATAGTTCAATGGCAGGATGATCAAATGGATTGTGTCACTTGGCACGTACTTCTCTCTCGGGAACTCCCAGTCGGGATCGTAGGGAAGCTCAAACTCCATGACTCCAGCTAACATCGGAGAGCAGCTGGAGGACAGGCGTGCCACTCTCATTAGAGAAGCGCTGGACTTCCCGGAGGAGTTGGACTCCACGGAGTACTGTGTTTCCAAGATATGCAGAATTACTTTAAATATATTCAGAACAAATATGGATTACAGAGATGTCTTAATCGTTTAACACTGACTAACTCACCTGTCTGCGAAGAGGAAATTTGGAGAGTTTCTGGACAGGGAGGGCATCGAAATGCTCCCGGCTGGGGTGGGTCTGCATTCGGCACAAAACCACAATCACAATGGCCATCAACAATGCGAGGAAGCCTGAGGCATAAATGATGATGTCGGTATACTTGGTCTCCATAAGGTCCATCTCTTTGGCCACTTCTTCCTCTGTTAATAAATATTTGAGGTGTAAGAAGGATGACACATGAAGTCAAAGATGTTAAGAATGGCAGTTGACCTACCAGATAGGACAGTTAGCCATGCAGACTGGTGTGAGAAGCCGATAGAGTTTCCAGCCAAACATGTATATTCTCCAGCATCCTCCATTGTGACATTTGTCAAATATAAGACCTCTACCTCTGACATGTTCAAGCTTCCTGTCTGTAAAAAGAAAACCAATATGGGTGAATGCGGCAGTCATATGTTAATATGGTACCACTAATTGAAAAATGTGTCCAGGCAGATGGATCCTATTAAGCAGGGTTTTGAAGGCAGCATTTCAATACCTTGAGAACCTTGACGTAGGGTATACCGTCAGGCCCATACCGGCTCCCATTCATCTCAATGTGCTTCAACCACTGAATGTGGGGCTGTGCATCGCTGTAGACCTTGCAGTGGAACTGGGCGTCCCCTCCGACCACTGCTGTAGTATTGATTAGTAGACCAGCTTGTAAAATGGGTCGGTGAGGAGAGCGTTCTGAAATGGAAACATGAGAATATTGCTCAGAAGATGCAAAACAACCATCAAGAAATTCCCCAAACCTCCACTGCACCATTATTTGTTTCATACAGTTAATCATGTTAATTGCAAATGCTATTCAAATAAGATCCAAAACAGTGAAAGAGATAAATACTGCTTTCAAAAGCTGAAGGCATGCACTAATTAGTTCTATTAGGGAACTCCAAAGCCAAGCCTGTGTACTAGGAAGCTTTGAAGACATTGAGCCCCCTCCCCCCTCCCCCCGCTTGCTCCGTTCTCCCTCTTTCCCTTGACGGAGACGACCGTTGACCTCACACGGAACTGTCACAGATCAGGTAGAAACCTCGTCTGGATGCCCAGCCAACTGCTCACCCAGGAAGATACAACGCAAAACCTCCTATTGTACTAATAGTCATTGCCATTTTTCTGGGCGGCCCTAAAAGAACCCTGTGGTGGACGCACTTTCCCTGTGGCTATATCCGAGATGCGACTGGTGCCGGTCTCGCTGTGAGATGCTGCTGAGCTGCCAGCATTGAGGCTCCCCAATTTAATTCTTATTACCCCTAACAAGCGCAGAGACCAGGCCAGCTTCAGCCACTCTGACAGAATGGAGCCAGACCACTGTCTATTGTAAACAGTGAGCCATCTTACCCAACACATCGAGGAGGTAGCTATGCGTGATGGAGCCGTATTTGTTCTCCACCACACAAGTGTAGTTCCCACGGTCTGAGGGCACCACGCTCTCCATGACCAAGCTCCAGTGCTGATGCCGCAACTGTGGGCAAGAATTACACAAGTATGAACATCATTGTTTCAGTCAAATTATTTTATGTACAAATAGCTGTATTGTTCATGGGCTGCTAAAAAAGCCTTGCAGTCATAACCACCTCACCTTGATTCCTCCAATCCTGTGCTCTCCTCTGAATTCTCTTCCATTCTTCAGCCAGCGGATTGTTGGCATTGGGCTTCCTGTGGCTGGACAGCGAAATTTAACCGTGTTTCCAGCTGGGACAGCATAAAGCTTTTTCTCCATCTTCTGAACATGGGTCCAGTATGGGACTGAAGAAGAAGCGGAATCATGAAACAACATTGTACCAGATTTTCTTGACAGACATGTTAGTGACACTTAATTAAAAATTTTACTTAATACAATACAACACACACCTCTGGAGAAATAGACTTGGTCATTTTCCGTCTCTGTAATCGAGTCTTCTTGACCATCATCCTCATCATCGTCGCCAGACCCCATTGCATCTGCAAGGTTAAGAGTAAACGAACGTAACTAAACTATTATTAGCAAGTATTTCAAATGCATTTAAAATGTTGCCATGTTATATGTCTGGACATGCCTGCCACTGTGATGGTGAAGTTGCGCAGAACATCTCTGGAGCCACGGATCATACACACATAGACCCCTGAGTCCTCGTATGTGGCATCTGTAATCTCCAAGACTCCTGCTTTTATCTGGATACGAGCACTATGCTGCACTCGCATATCTCCTTTGAACCAGTGGATAGCTCCGGGACGGTTTGTGTCACAACGCAGTTTGAGCACATCACCCGGTTCAAGCACAAGGTGGTCCGATGTCTCCTCACTCAACTCCTCAGACACTAAAAAAAGCAAGACAGAAATAGAAAATGCCCCCATGGTTTATCGTTAGTCCGAGTTATAGCTCATCTCTTATCTTGCAGTTCTGGAGACAGTAGTTCCAGCTTTGTTTAGACCACTTCGCTGGATAAGAACGGCCAAAAACGTCAACTAATAAATTACCTGTTGGATTCTCAGGCACAGTTAACTGGTCCATAGATTTAGCAGAAAGGGTTTCTAGAAAGGAATGGTCAAGAAAGGAAAATGTATTTCTCAGTTGCATGTGGTATTGCTCAACCAATTATGAACAAAATGTATAAAAGGGCTCACCTGTTAAGACTTCGACCCATGCTGAATTACTAGTCCATCCAGCAGAGTTTTTCGCCTTGCATATATACTCCCCTGCATCTTCCAAGGTGACGTTTATTAAAGGAAAAACGTTGACTTTGGAGATGTTGTCTTGAAGAGGCTGTAGCGGAAACACATTTCCAATTACACCCAATCTCACACAGGAAAAAAAATTCAGACATGCTCCTTAAATCACTTCCTTACAGTGAGAGGCTTAAGAAGCGGTGATCCGTCAGGCCCCAGGCGATCCCTGTCCTTCTTGAACCACTGGAGACGTGTCGTGGCTGGACGATGGACTTTACATACCAGCTCTGCCTTGCCTCCAACTAGTACGGTGGTGTTCTCGGGGAAGCCCGTATGAAGAGCTGACCGGTGTGCTCTGGAATCTGGGAGAATGTAAAATAAGAAGCTATTTTAAACATGATGTTTCTACACAACATTCGCAGTGTGGATAATTCAAAACAGAACCGCCTCATGTATTTACTAAGCAAGCAATTATCCCTAATCCCTAAAAGATCCCATATGTTTTAAATTGCATCTGAACGGAGCAACCTATGGTTCTCAATGGAAGTGTAACTTCACAGCAGAGTTCCTGGAGGCTCAGCAGTGAGTGTGATAAGCATTTGTGAAAAGTATCCCTAAACCAGCAATGTCACCTCCAGCGCTGAGGCACAGCATTCTCCCACCAATGCACTAATGAACTTCACTGAATGAAACCGGGGCCTGGCCTGAATCTGACCCCAAGAGAGGGTGTGAATGGTCAGGGGGAGGAAAAGAAAAGGCAGGCTAAACAAAATACGCAAGCACACATACACAGGCTAAAAATAGGCTGAATGGGTGAAGCTGATGGAGAAAATCATGAGCTTCAGGTCTGGATTTTGAGGAAGCGACACAAAATCAATAACAATAGTACTGGATAACATCAAATCAATCAATCTAGTTTGACTGGTCATGGTAAGATCTCACTGACATGCTTTAGCTGAATATTATAGAAATCTACGGATACGAATTGATAGATATTTTTTTGATTCAGTCTTTATTACCTTCTTATTTCATACCAGACCTTCATTTTTTATGAAGAACTAGACCTTTCTTGGGAACCTCTGTTCATTAAAGTATTATAGTTTTCAAATGGCTTTAATTTCCTTTGGCAGGCATTGTGGAGCTGCCCCACATGGTCTTCACTACTTCTCCACTGCTGGACCAACGGCTCATAAAAGGACGCTTTTAACAAACACATTGTCTCTGTTTTTTGGTAGGGTCTACACCTGCCGTCTTTATTCTCTCACTAATAACCATGCGGTCCTCAGTAAACCCCCCTATCATGATAATCATAATAACCCCTCATATTTTCTGACTAATACTTTACAACTGCTGCCTAAATTGCTTATTAGGTTATTTCTGAATTTATAAGAACACATCACTGCTACGGTAAGCTCTGTATACCGGCACTTCTGCCCCTTAAGTCACATGGATTACCTGAGACCACAAGCACTTGGTGAACATCATCACAGCACGTGGAGATAATAGAATACCTTTCCAGCAGGTACACAACCAGGAGAGCCCTTTATTTGTAAAGCGCTCCCCCAGACCTCCCCACAATCCCCTGTCACTGGCACCAGGCCAGACAGATTTACACTTCCGAGCCTCGGGGCTTTGGCAGGATCAAGTAGCCCTGTTTACAGCTTCAAAAAAAAGGGGGATTCTTTTCCTCTCCAAATGATTTCATCCTACTTCACTTCCTCTGCACTTAAGCCCCTTGAGATCACACTTCACTGTGTTTAAAAAAGCTTTCCAAAAATCAAACCATAAATCAAAATTCCCATTAAATGATCAGCTTGTCAAAAAAAAAACCCTGCAGTCTGTTGGACATAAAAGTTTACATAAACGAATATACTGTATTTCGTCCTGTCTTCCGTTTACCTTTGGAGCGGATGTCTTGTGTCGTGATGCTCCTCGATAAAGCGAATTCTGCCAGGCACACGGTAATGAAGAACTTACAGATGCTCCACATTTTGACGAGGAAACGTATGTCTTGTGATCAGCTCAAATGCTGACTCCAGGCATTGGCAACCTTTGGGTATCTCTCTGTTGTTGAGAAAACTGAAACACAAACACGGTTCAGGGTAAGTGTGTGAGACTGCAGGACGTTCAACCTGGTGTAGCCTTCTAACACTGAGACATGAACAGCACTCCTTCACCTCTAAAGCACATTTGTATATGAATAGCCAGCCTTCCAGTCACACTAGACACATTGTCTACCTGATCACTGCTGGACATTGTGCACCATTTTCCATAAACACGAATAAAGTAGAAGCACAGATGCAGGGCACTTATAAGCTGTTGTTTGTAAATGGTGCATAATGGGCCATTTGTACAAGAAATAGGGTACATTTCTGGAACTGCCAATAGCCCAATCAGGTAAGAAGAACAAGCTTTTAGAGAGAGTTTATAACGCTCATACATAATGCATATGCATTATTTAGATGATTTGGGCTCATTCAAATTTCCATTTCTTATGTAAACCATGTCAAACTTAAATTCTTCTTATTGTCGTTGGTGCATGAAGGTTTAGTTATGTACACTGTTGATCTGTTTTGCATTTTAAACATGTACTTTCTTCGGATGTAAACACCAGGTCACTGAGAATGGACAGTTCCCTCTATAATAATACACTTTTTTAATTACTTCTGGCGGAAAAGCCTCTACAATCTGGCAACCCTGACCGAAAGCAATGGTAGAGAGGTGGTAGAGAGGTGGCCATGCGCCTCTCTGTACCCGGCTGAGATTTTCACACCAGAGTGAGAGTCAGTTTAAGATAAATAAACCTATTTACAAGTGTGAAACCACTTGGTGTTTTAAATCAAACTTTGGATAAGGCGCACGGGTGAGTGAGTGAGTGAGTGAGTGAGTGAGTGAGTGAAGGAAAGATAAAATAAACACAGGACTTGTGACATCTCCAACTGAGCTCCGTTTGGGACAAACCCTGACCCTTGTTCATTTTAGTTTTTTCTTTATTTCTCACAGCAGTTTCTGTCTGAGCAGCCTGTTCCACCGTGCGCCGCGTGTGATAGGATACTACGCAACATTTTACGCAATGTAACCGGATCCCCGTTTTGTTTACGCGCAACATAAAGAGCATAATAACCTACAATCAGAGATCCAGCAACAATGTTGGAGCAGTAATCAAATTCCTGAAATAAATGCAGCTGCCTGAGGTCAGCCAGAGTTCTTCCAGCGTACAGGCTATTCATTCCACTTACCTTCTCTTTAGCCTTTTTCCCCGGTGCCCTTTGCCCGGTTCTTTGAAAACAGTTCGTGAAGACACCAGGCGCGTCTAGATCCTGTCGTCTGCTTCCAGGGCTTCAGAGATTTGCCTTTGTGTTATTAAGTTCTTTCTCCGTAGAAATCCTTTCATACTACGCACTGGGAACTTTAACAAGAGAAATCCATTAGAGATGAAACCATGGTTCTTCTGCGCTGACCTCCTGCGTGAAAGGCGCTTCCTGGCTCAGTAATAATGCCCAAAGTCCAGCTGTTCTGTTCTCGCTTCTTCTGCTTGGGAGGTTTTTTTTTTTTTAAAACAAATCCTACAAGAAAACGCACGCCTTCGAGTCCCACTTTACCCTTTATGAAGTTCCCTCATGGAGTAACGCACATTTACACAATCAGTCCGCGTCCTGCTCTGTTCGGGTCTCACAATGGGACAGCGACCATCGCTGGGCTCATCGCGGACTCCGGGTCTTCTCTCTGGCCGCCCTGAGACGCGCTCCGGCTTATTGCGCACCGCAGGACAATCACGCAATAGAAAAATCCCGTTCCGTGCGGCGGTACACTGCGGATTAACGGTGCAGACCGAGTGGCTGAGCTGAGAGGAGAGGACAACAGACGAGAGGAGAGGAGAGGAACAGGACAGCGGAGTCTCTCTAGCAGCCAAAGGGGGGAACACTGTTCTTCTGAGTGCAAGGATCCCTACAATGGACTAAAAAACTAGGGAGGAGAGGGAGGAGGACGGGGGAGGAGGAGGAGGGAGAGTCTAAAAAAAAAACAAAAAAACCCACATACACCCCTCCACCCCATCCACCCTCGGGTGGACTCGTCTTTAAGACTTTCTAGATCCCTAGAGCAGGCAATGTATTTCAGGATACTCTCACTACTATACTCCAAAGTCATAAGTATGCATGATAGCTAGAAAATAAAAATAAATAAAAATGCACAATTAGTGAACAGATATTAATTCAAATTAAAATATCGCCCCATACACATAGATAGATAGATAGATAGATAGATAGATAGATAGATAGATACTTTATTAATCCCTAAGGAAATTAGGCAGCCAGCAGCATCACTCATACGAAAATATACAAATACAGTAAAATAAAAATAAAATACAAAAATACAGAAACTGCGTATAATAATCCGAAAACATAAACATAAAACATAATCCGATTTTATCAATATTTTTTTTTTGCATGTATGCATGCATATGGGAATGTATACTACTGAAACGAGCCTGAATAAACAGTTTACTCAGCATTAGCCGTCTTGTATGGCGCATGATTAGGATTTGTGGCGTGCTAAATTAGCAGGGGGCATAAATAAAGCATAAAGTGCCTTTGAAGCGCGCGCGCTCGTGTACTGTATTCAATGGCCGTGAATGGCCCCTTCCCGTAATTACATCATTGCCGTATAGCGCGCGCGGCCCAATAATCCTTTTAGGTCGGGAGGCGTCACATTGGCCCCTAATTGATTTATTAGTGGAGTTTGAAACGTTCCCTGTCTTTCTTGACACTTTGTTAGCTGCGTGAATGCTAGTGTAGGTTCAACACAGTCTCAATACACAAGTGCAAAAGGGGAATGTTTCTGTGCTGTAAAAAGATAAAAAATCATCAACCCAGGCTTAACTAAGGGCTGTTCAATGTTCTCAGTAGAACCTTTTGTATAAGAATGATATTTTATTTTTTAAAGTTTGCTGGAGAACTAAGTGCACAAGTTTAAACGTGTGTAAATATATGTAATGTATTTTCTAGCTATACATTTACAGCATTAGATTTATTTTTTACAGCACCCTTATCCAGAGCGACATACAGTTATCTCATTTACACAGCTGAGCAGTTGAGGGTTAAGGGTCTTGCTCAGGGGCCCAGCGGTGCAGCTTGGCTGTGGTGGGATTTGAACTCACAACCTTCTGATCAGCCCTGATCAGTCCAACATCTTAACCACTATGCTACACTATGATACACATTCTATTTTAGATTATTTTACTACTGTACAGTATGCAATCACAACCCACCTAAATCATTCATTCATTCTTTTTCAATAACTGCTTCATCACACACATTCTTACTAACTTACTTACAATTCATCTACATGCATGTTTTTTGGTCAGTGAGAGGAAACCGGAGAACCTGGAAGAAGCCCATGCAAACATAGCGAGAACATGAGAATCTCCCAAGGACATGATTGAACCCAGGATAATATTATTATTTTAATCACAGGTTACAAGTGATTATTATGGAGTTCTTATAGTTATTAACCTATTGGACCACTTACTTAAAATGAATCCAAAATTAGATAATATCACATTTTTTCCAGGAGTAAAAGGTCTGGCACATGGACAATGTCCTATTACCCTGCCAGTATTCTAGACAGTGTAGGTTTGAGCCTAATATTTAAACTATTTTTGTAATTATTTAAATTCAAATAACTATAACTACAGGGGTTAGACAATGAAACTGAAACACCTGTCATTTTAGACCACAATAATTTATTAGTATGGTGTAGGG
>JAOVYV010000019.1:19432299-19442313 GCA_025674545.1 Hassar affinis
CAACCCCTCCCCCTCCACCCTGCTCTGTTTCCCACCCTCTCTCTCTCTCTCTCTCTCTCTTTCCCTCCCTCGTTGTTTGTGTCACCCTCACTCACTGACATACAGAGGCACATAGAGTGAATGGATGAGTGCAAGAGCAGGAAGCAGAGAGAGAGAGAGAGAGAGAGAGAGAGAGAGAGAGAGCGTGCAAGTGAGACGATCCAGCGCTCCCACTTTCAGCTCATACTCAGAATAGATGAACTGCAGATCCACTGCTCTCCAGCTTCAAGTGGAAGTGTTGCATTCCTTGCTTTCCTTGTTTACTTCACCCTGGGACCTCTTTATTAATTGGGATATTTTAGTGTCACATGTTGTCCTCTTTTCTTGGGAGAATCATACTTTTTTTTTTTTTTTGGAGTGTTGTTTATGCACATTTTCCTTTCGTCCGAGACTCTTGTGTGCTCCTTGGGGAATGATTAAGTACTGAGGACCGAGGAGGAGGATTGCCTGCCTGCCTGCCTGCCTGCCTGCCTGCATCTGTCTGGGACCCTTACAAAAAAAGAAATCTAAAGCTGATCAAGTGGACTGATAAGCAAAAAAAAAAAAAAAAGAAATTAAAAGAACTTTTTTGTACGATGGATCTCCCTCCATTTAGAGGTGAGTGCCCTGTCCGTGCATTCATTTCCCTTTATCTAATTAATGTCCCACTTGTAGACTTTGTATCGCCTGTTCATGTCCATCCATGAGTTCTGTAAGTAATTCATCCGTTTTGCCGTCCTGAATGACCACAGCAACTTGGACACAGCCCCATGCATGCCTGGGACTCGGGCCATGCAGGGGTGGCATTGATTGTCCTCAAGGTCGGAGCTGTCAATACAGCGAGTTTGGGCTGGCAGAGATTGAAAGAGTGGATATGAGTGAACTGGAAAAGCTGTTCATGAGAGCCTTTTGTATGTTTGGTGATATTTTCCATGCAGAATTGTGTTTGTCGAGGTGCAGAGAGTGAACATCTGTCTAGATCTCACTAAACATTTACATTGGAAGTATTCAGAACTACAGTTTTATCCTGTTATTCTACACTATGTATACGATTCTTATTATAATACTACATGCATTGTAATACTGTATTATTTAAACATATCAAAAGATGCACCTTTTCCTGGTATTAGATCTTTTGGATATATTTGTGCATCTCTCTGACACGTATCTCTATATTGCTTCTCATTTTCCCTCTCTCTCCCACCCATTCCCGCTCTCTCTCTCTCTGTTCTGTCTCTCTCTCTGTTCTGTCTCTCTCTCTGTCTGTCTTTCTCTTTCTCCTGAACTTGCTGGTGTCTATTTCAGTCCTTCCTGGGGGTTGGATTCAGCACATCCGGAATCTCATACAGTTTATTGTCATGCAATCCTGCTGTGTCCCCAGAGGGTCTAGAAGGGGCTGACTGACAGCTCATGGATAGTTTTGACCAATCAGCTCTGATCCAGCAGCAGGCTTCTCTTCTGCAACCCAATCCCAGAAAATACTATATGAAATACTATTATCATATAAAAATAATTCTATCATACATTAAAAAAAAAACAAAACAACATTTATAATAAATGATGCCAGCAAGTTTTGATACTTGGTCTAGCAGAAACCCCAGGGGTCTCTGAAGGCTCTTCGCTAGTCCCTAATGAAGTGGCTCACAAGCTTTCAGTTACATTTACATTGTCCAGTGACCCTCTGCAGGACGGCTGTTTTCCCTTTGCTCGTTTGCCTCCCGTCTCCTCCCTGCTCCAGGGTTTTGAGTTACTCCCAGTCAGTGGTGTGTGGTGATTGTTATGAATAATATGCGCTCTTCATCCTCTTCCTGCCCAGGATCAGGTTACCCTGGCCACGGATGTATGCAAGGTACCGGGCGCAAGGAGCCCTGGGGCAGAGCCGCAAGGCACAGCTCACTCAGCACTGATACTCCCTGAGTGCAGGGGCCTGTCTTCAGGTTACCCCTCATGGCAGGCAGCACTGAGTAAACATGGCCCTCTCTGCCGTGTCTCTGTTTCTCTTTCTGTTTTTCTCCATCTCTCCACACACAGCTGTCTTTCTCTCTTACTCCCATGCACTCTCAGACCTGAAAGTCTTGACCTGAGACAGGTGTTGTGTTGAGAATTTGCTTTTTCCAAACACGGAATAATGTTTCCCAGGCTAGCTCCCTGTCACACCCAGTAGATATGCATTTGTGATGCAAGGGAGCACTTTGCTAGATAAAAGTACCGTAATGGACTATGATTTTATAATCTAATGTAAGCATGAAGCAGAAATGCCAGGTCCCTATTCGCTCAATGTGGTAAGAAATACTGACATCCATCAAGGATGATGCTAATTCGATCCCTTTGACCTGGCAAATTGCTTGGTGTGTAGCTGTCCTTGGCATCCACGAACGGACAAATCGTCATATCCTTCGGACACGAGAAAATCTCTACCCAAGCAGAAAGTTATGCTTTGCAATCTGAATGCTAGATTGCAGAAACAGATCCCAAATGCTACCTGGAAAATAGCTACCCTTGGCTGTTCTGGCTGTCAGAGAAAGCACTTGAGATCATCTCACACCACCTGAGTGGTGGACGGACCCTATCCATGACTTCCCTCATAACAGGGACCAGTATGCGTCCTAGTACACCTTGAGTCCATTTCCTTTGATGCCCCACCTCATTGAATAAAAATTCTTTTAGAGGTCGTGGTCAGAGATTGAGAAGATGTAATCTGAGTTGAGCAATCAATAGCTCAGTGCACACTGTTAAGAAGCAAGACGTTGCTTTACTGTCCACCAGTACACCAACTGTTTTGTAGCAACGATGTCCAAAGTCAGCAGCGGTAGACTTGTCGGGGGTTGAGGTGTCACATTCTCAGCTATGCTTTAGTCAATGTTCAGACATTAGCGAAGCATCTCCATTTTGCCTCACCCTGCCATGCAGTCTGGGTAATCTGGAGCTGACAAGTGCTCTGGGACATGGCAGAGAGTGGTAGAGTGCTCTATGGAGGGGTTGAGGAGGGGGGGGGGGCGGCATCGGGCTTCCTGATGTCAGCACCTTGCCTCCTGTGCTGCTGGAGTGTGGTGCATTGATCCATCGGCAACCTGGAAACTCAGACAAGCCTGGGGCCTGGATTTGGATGGGGAGAGTTCGAGTCCTTAAGTAAGCTGTCTCCTTCAGGGTTTATTTTACAAGTTTAACAGCGAAGCTAACAGGGTTGCTGTTAGACAAAAAACGTGAAATCTATCTCTTGCCTGTTATGATTAGTCCCTTTGGGGCACCCCTGAAGGTTTCACATAGAACTCTTTAACAAAAGGTTTCTTTTTCTCAAAAGGTTAAGCGTAGGAAGATAGAAGCATTAACCCGTCCAAGGAAATCTTTTCCAAGTGTGTAGAATGGAGTAGAAATACGGGGGTGAAAGTTGTGCCTGAAGAATCCGTACAAGGACTCCACAATTATTATACACCAAAATTGTACTAATTAAAAAAACAGTACATTTGGCCGTCTGTAAAATATTGATTCTGAAAATTGACATTTAGTATTTTGAGCATTTCTCACATCTGATGTTCTGAGCTGGAGTTCAGACTTTATAGTGAAGCTCGTTTTTTAAGAAAAGTCAGTGGAAAGTTTCAAGTAAACTTAAGTGTAGCCTGAAGTGATAAATGCTCCCAAGTGCTGACACAGTTGAGGAAAACCACATGGAAAGGACATGTGCAAATGCTCTCACAAATATGCAATTTAAAAGTTCCTGACATGACACAGATGAGCAAACCCAAAACTTCCTCTCTGGCTTGTCCACAGATGTATGGTTGGCTGGAAGTCCAGTGTTGTTTGTGAAATCAGGCCCCAAATAATGAGCTCATGGAAATGAACAGCAGGCCTCTCTAAACAATTAGATGGACTGATAGGCCCTGACTGCAGCTCTCTGCTGGATTTGATGTAATTACTCCCCAGGACTTCTTTTTCCTCCTCTGTGTAATTTGAAAATGCATTTTGTACTTCCGACCTGGGCCTCCTTATCTTGACTTTATGGGCGGGTGGTGGGGGCAGAGGATGGATGTTATCTTACTTTTTTTTTTTTGTGCAAGAGCATCCACCAGTTTTGCCAGGAATTCAGCTGAGTGTGCCCCGGATACTTGGCAGACTAGGAGCAGACATTGCTTCCTCTAATTGATGCCCCTGTGTATGGATTTTCATTGGTTACGTTTGACATGGCTCTTCTCTTCTGTGTAATCTCTTCATCAAGCAAATGCTTCTCCATTCATCCTCAAACTGTTTTTGTGAACACTGACCCCCTTTATGCATGCTCATGGGTCTGTTGTGTAATCCGACGGGTATGTAGCCGAACACAGACCACTGGGGAGGTTTGTTAATTTTGTGCATTTAGTTTATTTAGAGTCTTGAATGCACAAAACTCAAATGCAATCCAAGTTCCTGTTGGGGTATGACATCAAATAATGTAAACAGTCTGTTTCTCAATTCCAGGATGCTGATGTTTTCCATGTACATTCCACTAACCATGTTGTTCCTGTTTATAGAGGATAAGGCTTAACAAAAGAAAAGTTTCAGGGAGGGGTTATTGGATTCCTCTGAGCAGCTGGGGACATGATACCTCAGGACACTGACACTGAGTCTTATGGATTCCCCTGTTTCTCACAATTTTTGCTGTCAATTTCTCTGGTCAGATTCTCTTCCCTTGTGTCAACAGCTGTGTTCACCAGATGCTAAATTACAGTGTGATGCCAATAGCTTTATCTCCATCCTCTGTGACTAATAATAGATGTGGTCTCAGTAGTAGACTATGTAAGTGGGGCTATGTGTGTGTGAATTGCTGGTGTTCGCTCCAGCACCAATATCTTGTGCACAGAATTCATGTTCAGTTTCTAATGACACTGTTCTATTACGATGTCTTCCAGGTTTATCTGATGTGCCGTGATTGGTGCAAGCTTTGTAACCAAGTCTCCTAGTGGCACTGGTGGCATTATGGACTCAGCAGCTCCTCTCAGGATGGACCGTGATGGTTTGGACCTTCAGCAGGTCTCTGTGCTGTCCATAGATCAGATCCGTGCGATAAGGGCCAGCAATGACTATGTGGAGCGTCCTGTGGCGCTAGACCCCATTGCGCAGGTGGGTGTCTTCTATACACACGATGAAAGACATCCTCAGATGCCTCGCAGTCAGAGTCAGTACCAACATGCCCACCTGGCTCACCTGAGTCGCTCTAGTACAATCAGCTCCATGTCCCGTGGCAGTGCCGCTTCGGATCAGAGACTTCTTTCAGGATTTACAAGTTCCCATTCCGGATTGGCCTCAGTAGTGCGGTCTCAACCCAAGGGAGACCTGAAACCAGACTCGTTAAGTAAAGGTTTGGCTGATGGAGAGGATTTAGGGTTACATCTGTTCATCTGCGAACGCTGTAGCCGCTGCAAGTGCCAGGAGTGTTGTACCCCTCGTAGCTTGCCCTCTTGCTGGGCCTGTGGCCAACGATGTCTGTGCTCAGCTGAGAATGCCATAGAGTACGGCACCTGCCTGTGCTGCGTGAAGGGTCTCTTCTACCACTGTTCGGCAGACGATGAGGATAACTGTGCTGACCGACCGTGCTCCTGTGCCCCAGCTCATGCCTGTTCCCGCTGGAGCGCCATGGCTGTTCTGTCTCTCTGCCTGCCCTGCTTGTGCTGCTATCCTCCTGTCAAGCTTTGCCTCACTATGTGCCAGCGTGGCTATGATCGCGCCACAAGACCCGGCTGCCGCTGCAGCAACACCAACACCGTGTGCCGTAAGATCTCTGCTTCTAACCCTGCACCTTTCCGTAAGACTCTGGATAAACCAGTATGACGCTGAGAAAGGCACTCCTCCTGTGATCCTGTCACTGCACTCCCCCTTCTGCATTCCCGAGGATACCATGAAACACTGAACTTACTGACCTGCACCCGACCAATCAGGCCCAGCTACATTACCTGCAAGAATGGAAGCTTGTTGATGAAAAAAAAGTGTTGTCTATTTATTTATTTATTTTCCTGGCTATGACAGGTAATGCTATCCAATATGTAACCTTTTACAGGGAGTAAGCTATCAGAACAAAAAATCTGGTGCTGCGTTGGGTAAAATGCATCTTCTAGGCACAGTGCCACAGGAAATCATCTTCAGCCATACTGTGTGGACAGTCTATATGCAAATGACTGATGTTTGATCCAAGGGAGGCGTTGAGCCCGAGCCATAAAAACATTGAGTCCAACCATGTTGGACACCAAAAAAACCAAAAGGGACCAGATGAAGCTCATCGGGAATGGCTTGTGAGAGGCGGTTACATGAAAAGACATGTGGGCATATGTGGATATGAATGGACGGATGCGCCTGAGAGAGTGAGAAAACGAATACGTGTGTTCTTGTTTGCGTGTGCATGCGGATGCGTGTGAAAGACATGTATGGTGTATGTGCATGCGCGCGCAGTCTCAGGCCTCTGTCTGCTCTCAGCAGAAGCATTCCTTTTTTTTATTTTTAGAGAAGCTGCTCTGAAAGACAAAGTGTCTGGTCAGGTTTCCAGTGCAGGGCAGCCTGACGCCAGCCTCTCCCAAGCGCTCTCGCGTCCTCACCATTCCACCCCCCCCCCTACCTCCACTACCACTACCACCCCACCCTCTTGTCTGCTGCTCTCTCTCATGCCTGTAGTGGGAATTCTTGTCCTGTGCTATCTCCAACTCTGCTATAGGACCAAACGAAATTCAGTCATCATACATTCCCAAAATAAAAAAAACCTCCGACATGGACTCTAGTCTAATTTTTTTCCCAGTGCTGCTTTCAAGATACTGTTACACCGTTACTTAGAGAACTCTCAAGCAAAAAAAAATGTCCCGGATCACATGAGGCCATAACACAATGTAGGAGCTTCGGAGCACTGCATCGTTTAAGATCATACTCATCCATGAACAGCAAAGAAAGCTAGCCGGGAATATGCTATTCACAATATGGCCATACCTTTCTAAGCACTTTGGACTTTTGGATCGGCTCTTTAGTCACTAATCATGCCCCTGATTGATAGCAAGTGAGAGCTTTGAAGAGCCTATTGTGTCCTCACACAGGAAGAGGGGACTCCTTTGAGACGAGGCTCGGAGTTGATTGCCTTACCAGAACGAAACAGCGCACCATACTTGGGAACAAGGTGAAACAGATGCACTGATATCCAAAACTGGGATGAGAAATGAAATCAAGAAATCTGTTTCGAGTGTGTGTGTGTGTGTATGTGTGTGTGTGTGTGTGTGTGTATGTGTGTGTGTGTGTGTCCCGTATATGCACACTGCTCCTTGTTGTTAGAGTTCCTTTGCTCTATTTTTCTATCTATCTAGGATTGTTATTGTATTTCTATTTTTATTCTATTTGGTTTCATTCTGGGTATTATTGTTACCGTTATTTTCTACTACCATCGGAAAATTAACTTTAACTCACAGGCCTGTCTAACACTTAAAGATTAACTTTAAAGTGGCCTACATGTTATGGAGGAGAGGTCTTTTGTGGTTCCACACAAAAATTTTTGTTTTACATTACAGTCCCTTTATATGATCACCCTATAATGATCTGCCCTGTAGTAATTACTGTGTAATTGGGTCGTATTTTTTAACGATGACAAAATTGGAAACACTTACGAGTACATTTGCGTGTTTGTCGACTTGCACAAAAGTGGAATTAACATTTAGGGGAAATACAGTGAATTAAATTTCGGTATCGTTATGTCGTATTTAAAGCCGTAGTCATAAATAACTGTGATATAAGATGATCTCTTTCAGGATTATGCTTATGGCAGAGACTCAAATTAACACAATGTCTAATTTTAGTGTTCAGGTGCAAAGCTACTGGTTTACTTCCAAACATGCTCCTAAAAAAAAAGCAGAGAATGTTATGGATTATTAAGGTTTTCACTGAGGGGCAGTGGTAGCCCAGTAGGACTCCGGGTTGCAGATCAGACGGCCGAGGGTTCGAGCTCCGTCCGGGGCTGCTGCTGTTGGGCCCCGGAGCAAGGCCCTCTACCCACTGCTCAACTCTGTCCCAACACCCCGTTAAGGGGAGGGTTGTGTCAGGAACGGAATCCGGCATAAAAACCGTTCCAGGCCAAGATGCGGACTTGATCCGCTGTAGCGACCCCAAGGAACGGGAGCAACCGAAGGAAACACATTACGGCTTTCAGTCAATCGTGTAATTTTGGATGTCTAATAGTAATCAGGCCGGGTCTTGAGGATCTTGACTTACTACTACTAGTCAAAACCACAAAGACCCTGAAAAATCTTTTCACAATGTGAAACCATGATGAAACCTCTCCTCCATGGTCAAATCCTAAGAGACAATCTCTCCAAGGAGGGGGTCATAGTATAGGGATGGGTGCAGTGTATAGGTACAAGCATTTTACAGGAACTGGTGCTGACCACAGTCTTTACGTTAACCACTAAAAGTTCCCCATATTGTATTTGTAAGCATTGCTTTGGTACAGTTGGCATCTTGTAAGTTGTAAAAGAATTAAAGGAGAGAGAGAGAAATCTATATAAATGAATATATTATATATATATAAATATATCTATATACATTTTACACATTTTCTTCTGTTGCCGACATATTATCAACGAGTCACAGATATTTATTTAAATGATTGTTGAGGAAAGATAAGTATTTATTTATGGTGAATGATGAAAAGAAACAACCTTCAACTTTTTTTTGTTGCCGTGGCGCGGTGGGTGTGGCCTTTAGGCCCAGGATAATAAATAAAAGGAGTTTTCAAATGCACTTCTGTGTGACTTTTTTCTTAAATTCAATGTGTTTATGTATCAGTAAAATAGACTATATAGTCAAGTTTATTTAATGTTTCTGATTATCAGATTACCATGGCGACACGGTAGTTCGGTGGGTAGCACCGTCACCTCACAGCAAGAAGGTCCCGGGTTTGATCCCCGGGTGGGGCGGTGGGTCTGGGTCCTTTCTGTGTGGAGTCTGCATGTCCTCCCCGTGTCCGTGTGGGTTTACTCCGGGTACTCCGGTTTCCTCCCACAGTACAAAGACATGCACGTTAGGTTGATTGGTGTCTTTAAATTGGCCTTAGTGTGTGTGTGTGTGTGTGTGTGTGGATTGGCGCCCTGTCTACGGTTGTTCCTGCCTTCTGCCCTATGCTGCCGGCTAGGCACCGGCTCTCCCGTGACCCTGAAAAGGAATATTAGTCTATTTCTAGACTTTATTTACTCGTTTTCAAGCTTCATGATTCTATTTGCTAACTAGATAAATAAATAAATATCAAAATACACAAGTGTGTTGCACTAACCACCATAACTGTGTTTATCATTATGAAATCATGGTTAGAGTTAGGCTTAGGTGTAGGCATAGAGTTAATTAACTGCATCGATAATCATTTTCTCAATAGAAGGTCATCACGTGGAGAGTAAGACGTGTGCGTGTGTATGGGTGGGTGTATGTGTGTGTATCCAGGGTGCTCGTCTCGTTACTTCAATCCCCACACTTTGCCCTGTTTGTCTCATAAATAAGTAATCAAGGCCAGCTCCTGCTAATGGCTTCTAAGAAGAACGAATACAGATGTGATTCTGTGTGTGTGTGTATGTGTGTGTGTGTATGTTAATCTGTGTGTACATGTATCCTCCAGAGAGACCATATCTGCTCACCAACACATTAAAGAAGAGCTCGATCTGGCTTCCACCAAAAAATGTATTGCATCCTAACATTAAATCAAATCCACAAGCTCTCTAGAGAGTGTAAATAATGCACATAAAGACACAAAAAAGATTTCATCTCTGCTTGTGTGGTATCTATTCTTACAATTCTCAAAGAGGAAGTTCATTTAAAAATCTGCTTCATGCATCAACAGAATCAAATAGGGGCCAAATTTCCTACTCAGAAAGTCTGAGTCTGTATACACACATATTCTGAGTCTGAGTCTGAGTCTGTACGTATACACACATATTCTGAGTCTGAGTCTGTACGTATACACACATATTCTGAGTCTGAGTCTGTACGTATACACACATATTCTGAGTCTGA
>JAOVYV010000019.1:19493799-19507036 GCA_025674545.1 Hassar affinis
TGCAGAAGTCAGGTTACTACACAGCCGACAGCCCTATTGGACAACTGTTAAAATTCATATTATGAATGAACTAGTTTTGATGCCTTCAGTGAGAATCTACAATATAAATAGTCATGAAAATAAAGAAAATGGTGTGTCCAAACTTTTGGCCTGTACTGTAAATGTAAGTCACTCTGGATAAGGGTGTCTGCCAAATGCCATAAATGTAAAATGCAAATGGTTATTGAGTTCCTGGCACTTTCCTGTCAGTTTCTAACATTCAGGCTATTCTCCTTTGACCTCATATCAACAAAGTGTTTCCACCTGCAGAACTGCCACTATCTGGATGTTTTTTGTTTTTTGCACCATTTTGTTTAAACACTAAACCCTGTTACATGTATAAATCCCAGGAGTTCAGCAGTTTCTGAAAGACTCAAGCCAGCCCATTTGGGAGTGACAACCATGCCATGATTAGAGTCACTAAGAACACATTTTCTTCTAATTCTGTTGCTTGGTGATATATTAACTAATGCTCCAAACCTGTCTTTGCTCTTGTGGCTGAAACTTTGTCTCCTTGCCTGATTCTGTGTGCTTCAGGAAACAATGTGTCCTCCAGGACTCATATTCCTCTTGGTAAGGTGCATTTTCCATGTAGTAGTAGTAGTAGTAGTAGTAGTAGTAATAATAATATTTTTAATCTGTAGTCATCCATTAGGGAAGTCAGTGTGCACCTACTGTTTGGGTGGAAGTGAGGGATACTGTTCCTCCATATTCCTCCAGGTTTTTTTGGAGTGATCATAAAAAACGTGAACCCTCTTCACAGCATCGATCAGTCTGTAAAGAGCTCCTCTGTCTGAACAGAGAGCTCATTATCAGGGCATAAGTGTATTGTGGTGATAATCGAAGCTTTCTGTTCGGTGTCAGGAGGTTTGTGGAGTGTCATTTGTAAAACTAGGGTGCACATTTGATTTGAGGGTGCAGGGATTCGTTCAATAAAGGCTTTGCATAGTGAGTTTTGGAATCAGCAGAGATGGTCTTACCATTACTAATGTAGTAATGCTTTACTAAATAACAATGTTTGTACAACTTTGAAGGTTCATCTATATTTAGATATGTACAGTAGTAATTGAAGATGCACTTCAGTACTTCTGTAAGTAAGCATTTTCGGAAACTCCTTCCATCCTGAATAAATAAATCAATTGAACTCAGTGCTTTTTCCACTCTTTTGCTGCCAAGTTCCTATCGAACCCTAGGCTGATACAGATTAGCATGCACAATTAAATGCCATTATAGCTGAATTACTATGGAGATGAGCATCTTTAATTACGTGAATCTTTCCCTGCGACTGGGGTTCATGGACGTTCCTCTGGTTTAACCGTTTGATGAGAAGATGAGGACAGTGTTCCAGTTTAAGGGGATGTTTATGTACATGATGAACATACTGGGATCACTTTGAAAGTGGCTGATAATGAGTAGGGACGGGTCAAGGAGGGAGGGGGCATGCAGGAGCGATATGGGGATCAACTAGGGAGCTACTGAAATATTGATGAGCTTTCTTCACAAAAATGGATAAGAATTCACCATTAGATCAGATAAGACAAGACTATAGGAACTGAACTCTAAGACCTGGCATGGGCCATAATCTGCATCTAGGGCTCAGCGAAGGACTCAAAACGCCCACTTTTTTGTTTGTAGAGACTCTAGTGGTTATGTTTTCTGTGTGTTATATTTTGAGGCAAGGCTAGATGTGATGACTATGCTAGACAGACAGTTGCCTAACTAAGATATAGTGCTTATTTTCAGGGTTGGGACACTTCACAGTGAAATGTGGGAGCAAAATGATTTCTGGTTTAACCCAATAACTTTTGCAGTGGAGTATTTAGTCAGTTTTATTGACTCTTGCAAATCCTACAGACAAGACTTCCTCAGCATACAATGCAATGCAGCTTAAAATTGCTGCAGAAATTTATTCTCCCAGCAAAAAGTTTGGACACACCTGATTTCTACTTGTTTCTAATATTTTATAATAATAGTATAGAACACATGAACACTATAAAATATACTTAGAATTATTCAATAACCAAGAAATCTGTTAAACAAATTAACATTATCATTTACATTTCTAACACACAACCTGAAGAATATGAAGCACACACATGGCATCTTCTCAACCAGCTCAGGATGTTCACTGGAACAGGTTTTCTTCTGAGTCTTGTATTTGGTTCCATTTTCCATTTTCCGTTCAGCTCTGATCAGTTGCTCACGCCATCCTGATGAAAACCATACCCATAACACAGTGCTCCCACCACCATGCTTCACTAGAGAGATGGTTTTCTCAAGGTCAGGAACAGTGTTGGGTCTCTGCAAAGGAAGACTGAATCTGAAATGGGATGTTCAACAGGCACATATGGGTGTGATGGTGAGGTGTCCACAGATGTTTGGCCATATGATGTAGTTATTTTGTAATGTATACTCAACTCTCTGAACAAACCAGAACATTCTCAAAGAAAAAACATTTGTATGCAACTTATTTGCACCACTTTCTATACAAAGCACATCACCATCCTGTTGTAAGCATATGATGCATATTAATATATCAATCTTCTGCACCAATGTCATTAATCCAAGCACACTACTGCCAATTCTGAAATGCTTTAGGCTGTAAATTCTTTAGGTTATATCGGCCCAATCACAACTTGCCCCTTGGCCCTACCGCTCCACAGTTCTTGTATGCACCTGAATAGGGTAGGGTATCATGTTTTTTGGGGGGGATTGAGGGATTGTGGTCATCTTGCCCTCTAAACAGCCCACAAAAGGTCTTCCAAAGGACCTTTTTCATATGTAGACTCCAAACAGAGTGGTAGAAGAAAATTCCCAGAATGCTGAGTGAACTGAGGCAGTGGAACATAGAACATGGCTACTCATTTTCTATGGACAGAAGGCCACAAATGTAAGTATATCTTCTCAAATAATCATTCCAAAAAATTTAAGGCTCGAGTTGGCGCAACAGAAAAGTATCCACCCTAATCATCTGGAGATCATAAGTTTGAATAGCTGTCTTATGATATGGTAGACATTCTGATGTGTGGGAAATGACCATGAGTCCATGATCCATGAGACCATGAATTAAGCAGAAAAAAAGCCAAAAGATTTAAATCCAACGGAATGTAAATGGAAATGAATGTGTAACTGGATCATTATTTATTTCAGGAAAAAACACTATTCACTATGTCAATAAATCTTCATGTAATTTATGAATTGTGAGTGACAGTACAGTTATTTCCTGTGCATGAACTTGAAAAATAATCCAGCTCCAAACTTTCTGCACTTCCACACCCATCTAATATCAGTACAGAGCAGAATTTCTATAGGTCTACACTGAAATACCTGATGTGTGACTCCAAATGATGTACCTACCCTTTGAGCTTATGTTCTGAAGGGCCACTTATCAGTTGAGGGTGCTTCAAAACAAGGGGTAGAGCCAAAGGAAGGATACTGGGCTTGGCCCATAGTCTACAAGGACTTATTTATTACATATTGATCTTATTCAAATAGCATAGTGGTAGATGTGGCAAGCAGAGCATTTGAGTGAATGTTTGATAGGCTTATAAGCATGATAAGCTTGTAACAGAACACTGATATTTATTGCTCTGGGTTGGAGGAAAGGCATAGTCCTCTTCCCTGTCAATCACAGTGACACTTGTCAATCTGCAAGCTCATGTACGCAGAAGAGGGTAGATAACATTTTCATCTGAGTATGTTACACTACCCTGTGATGCAGCATGAGCAGCAGTTTGAAAAGGTTTGGTCAACTGGCTTCATGTGTTTCAGATTAAGCATGTGACAGATTTTGCCCTTCCAGGTTGGTAGTTGTTATATGATAGGGGAGAGCTGACTGGTGGGTGGGAACTGGCCAAACCTACATTGGGGAGAAAATCATGGAAAAGTAAATAAGTTAATAAATACGATCACCTTTCCGACATAACACATAAGAACATCATGAGCTCTACAGAGGCCTGTGTGAAATGCAAGCTCATTCTAACTCCAGTGGATATGAAGCAGACTGACATTCCCACACCTACAGTACCCAGTCCTTTAACTCATGGATCGACCCATGAAAATCTTGTCTTTGTAAAAAAGGCGAATGATAAAATCAAAAATAGGTTAGCTAAGCCTGTCTCTTCGGCTTAGCTTGATCACAACAAAGCTGCTCACTCTGTTAGCCTATGATGCCTGAGAAAAAAAGTACACATGATCAATTATGGATGTGCTGTCTCCTACCTCTGGAGTTGAGTTGGCTAGCACATTAGGTAATGCAGGAGCTCAATTTAACTAGATGGGCTTGTTAATGTGTCCCTGTGGGAAAGGCATACGGTTCCTTTGAGTTTTCTCAGGAACATGGTGGGGTAGTAATGCTCCAAGATGCATTCAAAATGTCCTGCAGAGAGGGTCACCCTGTCATCTAACCTCTGCCATGACACACACCAGGGGCTTGGGAAATGTCCCGGTTTAACAGATAGCTCCAGAATCTTTTGTGGATCTCTGTCGTTATACTGTTGGAATTCGATGGTGCTCTGGATAAAGGAGGGATGACGTAAATTCTTTTTCCACAGACACTCAACCTAAACTGAATTCAAGAGTGAGGATGTAGTACATCTTAATAACATAACCACCATGAGTATAGAAACCAAGCACAAACGAAAAGGACCGTTGTTAGAATCAAGAATTCGTTCACCTCAAATTCATTTCACTTCATTTTTTATGTAACAGTAGACATGGCCACAGAGTATATTTACAGAAAGCCCTATCTGGACCCCTAATGAGCAAGCTGAAGATGGCAGTGATGAGGAAATTCTCCCTGAGATGAAGAAGAAACCTCGAGAGGAGACAGACTCTAAAGGGATCAATAGAAATTCGTATTGACCTGTTTCTCGCAGCCTCACATTATTTATGACCATTGGTAGTAAAGCAATGGTGGAAAATTCAGAAACAAAATTCAGCAAGCATTACCTACAAAACCTGTCGATCACAGTTTACAGATCTGAAGAATATATATCCTATATTGCCAAAAGTTTGTATATACTTGACCATCACGCCCAGCTGTGCTTTATTGACGTATTCCCTGTTTGCTGTTATAGTAACCTCCACTCTTCTGGGAAGGCTTCCCACTAGATGTTGGGGTGTGGCTGTGGAGTTTTGTATTCATTCAGCTATAAGAGCATTAGTGAGGTCGAGCATTGATGTCAGGTGAAGAAGCCTGGGGTGCAGTCAGCAAATCCAGTTCAGCGAAAGGTGTTCAGTGGAGTGCAGGCCATGGCCGGATCACCAGTGCCTCTAAACCAACCTTGTCAAACCATATCTTCATTTTTACATTTCTGGCATTTGGCAGACGGAGTGACTTACATTTATCTCATTTATACAGCTGAGCAGTTGAGGTTTACGGGCCTTGCTCAGGGTCCCAGCAGTGGCAGCTTGGTAGTGCTGGGATTTGAGCTCATGACCTTCCAATCAGTAGTCAGTAGTCCATGTTTTAGCCACTGAGCTACCACTGCCACTCATCTTCATGGAGCACTCTTTGTGCACAAGGTCAAAGGGAAACTGTAATGCTAGAGTGTACAAATACATTCTAGATCATCATGTGCCTCCATATTTATGGCAAAATTTGGACAAGGCCCACAAGGGTCATGGTAAGGTGCCCATAAACGTTTGGCCATACAGTGCTTGTGCAAAAGATACTTAGTATTCAGAAATACTAAAAAAGCCAGAAACAACAACCTAAAAACATATCAGCACAAACTGATTCAGATCAGTACAGGATTCATGTAGGTGATTGAGAGAAAAGTAAGCTCTTGACCTTCACACACCCATTCCCTGTCCCTTGCTCCTGATATTTGGTCACTGTAAGAAATAGAATTGGGGCATCAATTAGTGGACCAGGGGCATGAAGGAGCTTCTCCGAAGCGTTAACATGTGACTGCTAATGTGCTCAGGTCCTGGCCTGTGGCACATACATATGCATCTCTCGATCAGGCTTTTAAAATATGACCAGTATGGGTCAGCATGGTTATTGCGGATGGATAGCGGATAGTGGCAGGTGGGACTGTCAACTCGAATCAGAGCCTCATGCCCAAAGCCTAAGATTCTTCATGAGAGTAGCCCCCATACTCCCATCAATCCTGTGCCTGCTTCCTCTTCTCGTCATCCGACCGTGCTTTTTCAGCCTCTCCACACCTGTCGACTTGATTATGGAAATGAGCATTCATGCCTTGCCACTAAAAAGCAGATTAGTAGGGATAGGGGCACTTTTTGTCACATGGTTATTCCACTGGGGAAACAAGGGGTAGAATTTGCACATGATTTGGAGGTTCGTTGTGTCAGCTGGGGGTGGCCGAAAAGACCGCACCAGAAGAACTAAGCATTATAAGATTTTATCAAGACAGCAGGGATGCTGCTGTCACACAGAAGCAGTAAGCAACATTCTCAAACTATTACCTGAAATAAATAATAAATCAAGCCCAGGTGTAGATGAAATACATCATGGGACTAAATAAATGTTGACCATATGACCACATAATTAACAATTCGGTTGTGCTTTGCCATTACCGGATACTGAAAAGTATTACATTGTGATAGGATTGGAACCTAGTTTTCACTTCACGTTGTGATTTTATGATTTAAAATGAATATTTAATGTTCCATTTGATTATTATGTATGGTTTATGTAGAACTAGTAGATCAGCTTGACTGATTCATTGACCCAAGAATGCCAAGATAACAAAAATATTCATTTTCATTAAATGCTTTATCATAGTGTCAGAGTTATGGAGGATCTGGATTCACACCCAGTGTAACCAATTTGCTGGTAAGTTTATTGGCGTTAAAAGGAACCTTGGAAAACCTGGAGGAAACCCACATGGGCATGGTGACTCCATACAAAACTCCACATTCCACACTCTGCCTCAGGAGCTCAGGATCACAATAATGCAATGGATAGCATTGCCACCTCACAGATCCAGGGTTCCTGGTGCAATCCTGAGCTCGGATTGTCCTCACGGTTCCTCCGACTACCCAACACATACAAGCAGGTAGACTGTGATAAATTACCACTAGGTGTAAATGAGTATGTAAATATGTGTGCGCATGGTGCATGGGATGGACTGTTATCCTATCTGGGATAGATTCCTGCCTCACTCCCAGCGTTCCCAGGATATGCCCTGGATTCCCAGCATCCCTGACTAAGATAAAAAGCTTACTGAAGGTGAAGAAGGAAAATAAGTTCCATACTGATCTGTTCATTGAGACTGTGTTTTATCCAAGGATCTGACACTGAGGTATCGCTCTGGGTTATGGTCACTCAGCAAGCCTGCTCTGATCCATGGTGACTACATGCACACGTGTGTCAGACACTCACTCTTAACTGTGACTTAATCTGACATCACTGTCAAGACAGTGAGTAAATAATGTTGTCATGCCAGCTGAGGAGTCATGCAAAATGAATGACATCCAAACACATGGCCAGTCAATAATGCAGTTGTTTAAGTCCAAACACAGCAGGTTCATATTACTCAAATACTCTATTTGTTTAGTAATATGCTGGCCAAGAAATAATCTACAGTATCAACACACACCTTTTCCATACTATTTTTATGAAGACCATCCATTAACGTAATAATGAACGCACTATTTAATGCTATGCTAAAATCTACCCTGAATCTATCCTAACCTTATCATCAGTAACCATTTTTTATTCAAGTTACAATTTTTGGTAAAATAGGGACTAACCAAAGACAAAGCTGTCAGATATTCCTCTCGTTGTAGGAACATACCGTGCTGTGAAAAAGTATTTGACCCTTTGCAAATTTCTTTGATTGTTGCCTGTTTGTCACACCTGAGTATTCTGGATCATCGAATGACTTTTAATATTAGACAAAGATAACCCAAGTAAAAACAAAATGCTGTTTCTAAATGATGATTTCATTTACTGAAGGTAAAACGCTGTTCTCCAGTGAACCACACTGAGAGTCATTATCCACAAATGGAGAAAACTTCGAACAGTGTCCCAGGAGTGGCCAGCCTACCAATATTTCACCAAGAGAGCATCGACAACTCATCCAGGGGGTCAGAAAAGAACCCAGGCGAACATCTAAAGAACTGCAGGCCTCACTTGAATCAGTTACAGTCAATGAAAACGATTCCACATTAAGAAACATGCGGGGCATAAATGGCATCCATGGGAGAGTTGCATGGTGCAACAGTAAGCCACGTATGGTTTTGATTTCAAACAAAGGAATCTATATATTGAGGGGGGTTTTCCTCTCAATATAAGTAGCCCAGTAACCCCCTTTGCCTTCAGAGTATGAATCTGGCTTTTACGTGCTCTCCAAGCGCTCCCAGGGCTTGTAAGCAATACTTGTCTGATTCTGTTATCATTTGATATTTGTATTAATAAATTCCTTTACAAAGAAGAAGACGGTGTCAGCAGAGCTTCTTTACCTCAACTACTTTGCATCATACTGACAAGAGATACCACAACATCTAGATGACCCACAAGACTTTTGGGATAATATTCTGTGGACTAATGAGTCAAAGGTGGAACCTTTTGCGAGACATGGATTCACTGCATATCACCATAAGAACATCATCATACCAACCGTAATGGTGCAGAATGGTGGATCCAACATGGTGGTGGTGGTAGTGTGATGTTCTGGGGCTGCTTTGCTTCTGCAAGACTTAATTGATGAAACCATTAATTCTGCTCCCTATCAGTATATCCTGAAGGAGAATGTCCACCTGTCAGTTTCTGCTCTAAAGCTCAAGCACAGTTGGGTTATACAGAACTCAGAAGTACACATGGAAGTCCACCTCTGAATGGCTCAAAAGAAACAAAATGAAGGTTTTGGAGTTGCCAAGACAAAGCCCTATCTTCAGTCCCGTAGAGACGCTGTGGCAGGACCTTAAACTTGTTGTTCAACAACCCTCTAATGTAGCTGAATTAAAACAATTCTGCAAAGAAGAGTGGGCCAAAATACCTCCACAGTCATGTAAAAGACTCATGGCAAGTTATCGCAGAAGTTTGCTTGCAGTTGTTACTGCCATGGGTGGCACAACCAGTTATTAGGTTTTGGGGGGTAATTACTTTCTCATATGGGTAATAAATCTTTATCTTTAATAAATGGAATTATCATTTCAAAGCTGCATTTTGTGTTTGCTCATACTGTCTTTATCTGAAACATTGAAAAGTGACTAATTAGCAAAAATCGAAGAAATTCGGAAAGGCGAATACTTTTTCATGGTGCGGTGCAGTATAACATATAAAACAGCTCCCCCAAGTAGACAGCACCAATACAAGCCAAATCTTTGACTGTCTCCCTCCTAGTCCGGGTGTCTTGGTTAGTGAAGCTGGTCATGTTTCATTCTCCTGTGAATTCCATGTCAAGGAAAGAGAGCATTGTGTGGAATAACTTATTTTCCTGGTGAGAGAAAGGGTCAATATTTCAACCCTTTGAAGATGAGGATGAATTTTTTGATATGAAGAAAGTGGGTGAGGTAGATAAAAAATTAAATTGGCTTTGGTCCTGGTTCTTCTGCAATGAAGCAACTAGCCTCCAAGCCTCACTGTCTTTATTGCAGTCAGATAGAATGTATCTGATAAATTGATTTCATTAGGGACATATAAACTGTTGAGTGTTTATTACGTACACCTACCTTGTATTTACAGCTACCTTGTGTTATCAGGTGCCTCTACCGTGTAGCTAGGTGGACAATTTCTACAGCTCATCTATTGCTCTGCACAATTGATCGGCCTCTCCGTAACCCCAAAGTTATAGCTAGGGGGTGGATTTCAGGTTTAACCCCAACCCCAACCACCCCTCCCCCCTCAAAATATTTACATTGATCAGCCATAACATTAAAACATGTTATGGCTACAGACTGTAGTCTGTCTGTTTCTCTACACACTCTGTTATTCCCCTTTACTCCGTTCTCTAATGGTCAGGACCCTCACAGGGCCACCACAGTTCAGGTACTATTTGGGTGGTGGATCATTCTCAGCACTGCAGTGACCCTGATGTGGTGGTGGTGTGTTAAGTGTGTGTTGTGCTGGTAGGATTGGATCAGACACTGCAATCCTGCTGTTCACTTACTGTACGCTCTATTAGACACACCTACCCAATTGCTCCACCTTGTAGATGTAGAGTAGCTCATCTGTTGCTGCACAGTTTGTGTTAGTCATCCTCTAATCCTTCATCAGTGCTCACAGGATGCTACCTACAGGACACTGTTGGCTGGATATTTTTGGTGGGTGGACTATTCTCAGTCCAGCAGTGACACTGAGGGGTTAATAAAATTAACGTTAGCTAGAAATTACTGCTTAGTAGGCTGTTTTCAATTCACCACTCATAGTGGCATGAAAAATATTCCCATTAACTTGTCAGCTTAGTTAACTGAGCCATTCACTGGTGTGTAGCTGCTGTATAGACCTTAATTAGTTGAGTAACAAGGTAGATGGTAAAGAATGCTATTTTGCAGTGTGGTATCTCTTGTCATGGATGATGCACAGTAGTTGAGGTAAAGAAACTCTGCTGACACTGTTTTCTTCTTTGTAAAGGATTTTATTAATACAAATATCAAGTGATAACAGAATCAGACAAGTATCGATAACAAGCTTCGCGAACGCTTGGAGAGCACATTAAAAGCCAGATAAGTACTCTGAAGGAAAAGGAGGGGGCCCGTTTTCTTATAGACTGGGGAGATACCCCCACAATGTATGGATTCCTTTGTCCTAAATCAAAAGAATATGTGGCTTACTGTCGAAGGCCCCAGACTCAGACCCCTGCTCCATCTTCTCTACTATCGGACCCTCCATAGGAACACTGAAGGCCAGAGACTACAGCAGCTAGTGATTCAAATTCTAAACTACACTGTAAAAAGTGGAAAAACTGGAAAAATTTCGCTTTAATGGAACAATATCGGATAGATAACACAATGTATAAAGAGTTAAATCCCACTCCCTAAGGAATTCCTCCCCCAGCTATTATCACCCCTGATAATAACTTCTAAGCTTAGTTTTTGTCAAGCTTGTTTTTTATTCCATTTTTTTCAACAATGTTTGTTTGATGATAAAATATATTCACCAATATATTCACCAATACAATTCACCAGTCCATATGACACACGGTGTGGTTGTAGAATCACATATCTGATATGGAATATAATGTTTCTGTCTCCAGGTGTGTGTTGCCCTTTGTGTTAGCGCCCCTTGAATAGGCTCAAAGCACTTTCTGGGCAATAGATTAAAAAATTATATATCACAAGTTGGCCTCTAGGAGGTGCATTACCATAGCTACTTTTGATTCATTTGTCAAATAGCTCCATCACCAAAATATCTAGCATTTCACTAATTAATATCTTGGGAAGTAAGGGTTCAAACAAAAATTCACGCCCTTCATCACTGCCACATTCTTTAGATGCATGCCAAATTTCATGACATTTTATTTATAGAGGCATCACAACTGAAGCATTTCAATATCTCAAGAACTGCTTTAGCTACGATTTTGAAATTTGGTAGACTTATTTCCCTTCATTCTTGTTCTTTGAAGTGCATTTTGATGCATTCGTTATTGTTATCAGCATTTAACTGCTTTGTAATAAAATAACTGCTTTTTTAAAATACAATTAGCAAAAATAATCCTAAATGTTTGCTTTAACTAGGGAAAAGACAACTTTATACAGTACTTAGGCCTTCCTGAATTTGTTCCTTGAAAAGAAAAAAGAACAAAATTCTGCATTTGACCTTGGTGCTAATTTATTACGTACACCTATTTGGAAATCCAACTTAGTTATGTGATGAGCCAAGCATGAGAACCTTGGCTTAGACTAATTATCCAACATTAAATATCAGGTAGGTACAGATACCGAGAGGGCAGAAGTCTGTAAAAAAATTTATCATAAATCCTCTGTAAGATGGTTGGGGAGTGGGAAGGGTAGAAGGCCAAGACAGCTGCTAATTCATTGACATGGGGCCAAGGGGGAGGTGGGCCTCTGATAATATTGTTTCTTGAAGGATCGGTGCAAGCAGTGGGAAGAACAAAAGTAACTGTGCCCCACAAACCCTGTAGCCAATTAGTCTATATCAATAATTAATAGGCATTGTCTGTGCGGGCCGCAGCAGATTGAGTTTCTCTCTGCCAGCCTAGATTGTTATGACAAGTAGTGACTACATAATGATATTAGGGATTAATAATTCAGCGGAAGTAGTGTTGCTGCAGGTGACGGGGCCGGCCGTGCCTCCGTTCTAGACCACGGTTGCTGGGTGGTCCGAGAATACGTGTGTATATCTGTGTGTCTGTGTGTCTGGGTGTGTATGTGCTATATAAGAGTTATATGAGCCAGAATGGAGATGGGTTAAGACAAAGTATAGCTGAATTGAAGCGTCTCTTCACGTCACCTCAGAATAAAAGTAAACTCTTTAATGCACGAAATGAATTCCTTAAGTTCAGTAGAAGTGTTTTTTTTAATTCAGATACTTATCTAGACGGCTTTGACTAACAGGTTTGGTCTCCTGAGGCTCCGCCCAGTCATGGTGACAGATGTGTAGTTCCTCTCATGCCGCTTCACATCTGGACTGTTCTTCACTGAGTCATGAATGTGTTTGAGGACACAACAAGATTAGATCTGTAGCTGATCCCAGAATAGCATGGATGGTTTAAACAGCCTCTTATTGGTGGTCTTTGCTCATCTTGACAGAGTCAGTGTCGGGGTCTCAGTGTCCAGGGATGGAAAATACCTGAGGAACTGTACTTATTATAATGAAGTATTAGTTTTGCCGTATTTATACATCACTTGAGTGTTATTGAAGTTAAGCGCTTGCACTCGATGATATTTTTATTTAGATCTGTGATAAGTACTCACGGGTAGCACCGTCGCCCACAGCAAGAAGGTCCCGGGTTCGATCCGCGGGTGTGGCGGGGGGTTTGGGTCCTTTCTGTGTGGAGTCTGCATGTCCTCCCAGTGTCCGTGTGAATTGACTCCGGGTACTCCGGTTTCCTCCCACAGTCCAAAGACATGCACATTAGGTTGATTTGCGTCTCTAAAGTGGACCAAGTGATAGTACAGAGATATTTTACCAACTGTTCAATATAGGTTATAATATTAATACAATACAGGTTAATTACGGGCGACACGGTTGCTCGGTGGGTAGCACTGTCGCCTCACAGCAAGAAGGTCCCGGGTTCGATCCCCGGGTGGGGCGGTCTGGGTC
>JAOVYV010000019.1:19668837-19678882 GCA_025674545.1 Hassar affinis
ATTCAAGCGCCCCATTCCCGACCGTACCGGACGATCTAGAGTTGGAACGGTGTCGATATTTCGAAAACTGCGGCAGTAGATAGACGGACAAATTTACCCGGCGGAATAAAATTAAAAATAATAAGACTTAAGAAGAACAATAGTGTGATTGCCTACTGCAATCACACTAATTACTCAATTATTGCCCACCTTTGACCTAGAGTAATAGACATTTTTAGTCATTTTGTTGAGAAATGTCTCTTCTTTTCAGACAGAACTTTTACATGTATTATTAAGTTAATTGTCTCCCTCAGCTCTGTGTAAAAGACCATTCATGATTTAGGTACTCCTACACACAGTAGAAGCTGCAGCCACCCCCGATGGCCTTCACACTTCTCTTCTGAACTGAGGACATCAGGCTTCATCCACCCCCTTTACACACACAGTCTTCAGTGACACCTCAGTCGGGTCACTGCATTATCAGAGACTACCTTCCCCACATCAGCACCTACACACCCTGCCACTGACATGTGTTCTGTCCACTGACCCGAGCTAGAATTAGTCCCCTTATAATGAAACGTCACTGCAACTCAACATTACAACATTCTTCTGACTGATCATTTTTATCTTATAATGAGAAACTTCTCTCCTGATGGGCGTGGTCTCTTCCAAGATGACTCCGCCCCCACCCACGGGGCACAAGGACTCACTGAATGGTTTGAAGAGCCTCAAGATTATGAAAATGATATGAATCATATGCTGTTCACCAGATCTCAACCTAATTGAACATTTATGACCTGGGTGTTAGACAGCACTCTCCCCCACCATCTCCAACACAGAATGAGGGAAAATCTTTAGGAAGAATGGACCAGTACAGTTCCAGAGACTTGTAGAATCAAAGCCAAGGTGCACTCAAGCTCTTCTGGAGCTTCACACTAAATAAGACCATGATCCCCTGAACAGGTGGGTCTCTGTCTGCTTCCAAACAAACTCTGATGAACACATCATGGACCAAAGACATCTAAATGAACCAAATGCAGGATCTAGTGTCACAAGATGTGTCCCTAAAAAACAGGATTTTACAGCATAGAATAAGCAGAAAGCATGGTATATAGGAATAGGGGCTTATTAACATTCGGTTGGAACCTTGCCACACCTCCTTGCCGCATATCTTCATTGGTGCATGAGTAATTCTTGAAGCTGTTTTGACTCCTTTATACATTTTATAAGCTGTTTGTGAGATGCCAAGTAAAAAAATGACAAGTATCCACAAAAAAAATTGTTCCAGTCAGGAAGTTTACTTATCTTTTCTACATGCTGTTTGTTTATATCTTTTGCTTCAATGTTAAAAATGCCAGCATGAACATCATGCGAACCAGGACTGAAATGCGAGAATGTATCATTTTACAGCCTGACACAGCTTGAAACTTGCTGTTTCTGTTCCCTTGTGGATCCTGACAGATTTAAGCTTTTAGTTTTTGAATCAGTTCTTGTTTTACAAGGATTTCTATAGCAACTATTCAGTAGTCATTATAAAACACATGCATCAGGAGCCTTTAGAGCAGGAAGGATCTCAGACACACATCACCTCCAAATCAGCATGAGTAGAATTTGAGTCATCATCCTGATTTCCGATTAAAACCTTTTACACAAAATCTCACATTAAGTTTAATAAAGATAGGTAGATTTTTAATCTATCTAACTATTCATCTATTAATTCATTAAGTGAAATCAGATCGTGGAGTGATCCTAAACTGCAATCAGAAAAGATTTTAAAAATATTTTCTCTAAATATGGCCATGAATATTAAATAGTTTAAACCTGAACACTAGTTAATTATAGTTAATTATAACATGAGAAAGGTTGCTATCATTTTTTTTATCCTTTTATTTACACACATGGTAATCTGTACACATGATAGTTAGAAAAAGTCTACATTTATATTATGTAATTTTAAGTATTAAAAACTGAAAGAATCTTGATACAGTTTAAGTTAATATAATATAATACATAATTTTAAAGAAACACTATAACCAACATTTGCACACATTACAATCTTAAACAGGGTGTAATTTAATGAAAAAAGAAACTCAACATACACAACACATCTGTCTGGCACAGCCACATTTCTGCAAATGAAACTCCTAGACTAGTCTATCTCCAAACCCATTACATATGACACAATCCACTAATCTACTGTTAATTGAATCAACACTTTATCACTAATGAATGAAGTGTAAACAGATCAATGTTATGAGACTAGGAAATTAGATTTGCCCAGGCAATCTGTCCCTAAAGCAACAAAACCAGCATTTAATCACTTTGTAAAGGTCAAATTGCTCTATTATATAGTGAAAAGACAAGAAAAAAGACTACAAGACTTTCTTATGCTGGACCCTTATTTTTTAGCCATACAAGGAAAAAAATCCAGGGTTTTTTATGCTATTGGTTTCACATTTTTCTATTCATTTCTAGCAAATTGTCAGAGGTATTGTGTTTCACACAGCACAAAAATCTAGTTCTATCAATATGTCAACAGATCTTTAGCGTGACACGTTTTTATTTTGGGAACCTTCCCATGCATGCGGGACAGCCCTAAGGAAAAAATTAAAGGAATTTCCTTTTAGGCAAGGAATCCAGCTGCAGTATGAAAGTCATAATCCTGTAATCGAATTAATCTTTGATTAATCTGTCTTAGACTGACAGGACGGAAGGTCTGTGTGCTGGTATATCGCTCAAGCTAGTGTGTGTCTATGTCTGTGTGTGTGTTAGATGTGAGTTTTTTATCTATTTATTTACAATTGCAAAGTAAGATAATCTATTCTATGGAGACAGGAAAAATGGAAGAAATGCCTGAGCACAAAGTGTTTAGTCGAGTTTGTAACGATGGATCATTTCCTTACAAGATTTTGACATGCTGTAATTTTATTTTGCTATATAAGGAGAAAATATTCATTGGCTTTAAAATATTAAACTGGCAAGACTGATATGATTTAAGACGCCAAGTTGTAAACCTAATTAATTTTTTTGTGTGTATCACTCAGTCCAGTGTGTGTGTATCTGCTAGATGTGTGTTTTTTTATGGTCTGTGGTAAAGTGTATGAACAGTAGTTATTGTTTTTGTTCTGGAACAATGAAAAAGAAAGAAAGAAAGAAAGAAAGAAAGAAAGAAAGAAAGAAAGAACTAGAGCAATATTGCCTGTATACAAGTTTCAGAGAAAATATTGTGTGTGTTAAATGTAAGAGTTTTTATGATCTGAGGCAGACTGTATGAACAGTCCATTGTTTAGTTTTTTTCTTTTTTTGGAACAATGAAATGTTGCTAATCTGTGCTACACTGAAAGAAAGAACAAAAGAAAGATGAAGAGCAACATTTTGTTTAGCCTATACACCAGTTTTGCCTCTATACAATGTCTTTTAGAAACTTGATTCATGTAAAATTAAATTACACTGACAGGGAGTGTTGTTTTAAATTTAGGATTCATGTTGACTCACTTGAAAGCAAAGCAGTGGGTTAGTGATTAGTGAAATTCCTAACTACGGGGGAGAAGGGCTCTAGAGCTTTGGAGCTTTAGAGAAGAAGGTGGTGTTAATGGCAGGGGGTTTCCAAAGCTCAGCAAATGTGAAAACACACCACGGTTCATTTCGACTACACCCCCCTGCTACAGCCCACTTGCAAATGAACAGAATAAACAAATCGGTCTTCTTTTGTTTTCCTTAGATCTAATTTTGGAGATTAGACATTTGGTGGAGATAAGGTGTCCACTGAGGGCTCTGCTGAAGTTTAGACTAAACTCAGTGGAGCTACACACAATGCTAATTTAGCAACCTTCACTAAACGTTAACAGTTCATTCTGAACACCAGTTGTTTGTCCTTTCATTTCTGCACAATGTTAAAAAAAAAACACTGTGCTAGAGAACCAGTTGTATAGTTTGTGTATATACATATATAAAAAAACTGAGAAAGTCAAAGAACTGGCAGTGAGCACCATTTATGCTAACATGTATGCTACCATCAATATAAATCAATGTTCCCTGTTTAAAAGGCAATCAATTTCTAAATCTAAATGAAAAGATATTGCACTAAAAATGTCTAAATTGAAAATGTATGTGGGTGTTATTAGTATTATTATTTTTTCGTGATTTATTTGACATTAATTCACAAAATGGCGGCAATCAAAGACGACTTTAATTCAGTTGTTTCAATGTTAGAAAGTCAGAGAAAGAAACAGAACAGCACAAGATATTTATTTACAGTCACACACATGACCAGTTTTTCCCTAACAATCTTATCGAGTTTATAAAGCTCTTATTAGCATTATTGTAGCATTATTAAAGCGTTATTTTTTATTTGCACTTGATAAGACGTAACGATTCAAAATGGCGGCCTCAAGTGACCTTTCAGTTAATGATATAAAGCCAGAGAAAGAAACAACGCAACATATTTATTTACAGTCTCACACAAGCAGTTGCCTTGTTTTAACCATCTTAATGTTTTATAATTCCTTTTTATTCTTTTTTTTTTAATAAAAAATATCCCCTTATGTTATGATACAATGGTAATAAATCACAGGTACCCCGAAGGTCACGTGACAATAACCTGTTTTAATCGTTTTGGGGTTTTTTTTATATGTAAAAGTATATTTTTAATGACGCATTGTTGCCGAACAACACTTTAGGACTTGATTGTGGAATATGAATATAGTCTAATTCATGCTTGGTATTGCAATTCGTTTATACTAGTCTATAATCGTGTGCAATACCATTAACGGTGTGTTGTTGCATTATCGACTTTGGTCCATTTGTGCCTTTTGCCTTCTTTTGACAGTTTGCTGGCCCTGTAGGAGGTCAACGCAGTGCTGCCCTGCAAATTTGCTTTTCCCAAATGGAGCCACGGAGTCTATCAGTTCCCCATTAGGGGCTCATTAAGTTGGCGTAGTGAGATATTTTGCACCCAGCTTAACGGGCAGAAGTGTGAGCGCGTGCTTCTATACAAGGACAAAGCCAGGCGCTCTGAGCAGGAAACTGACCCCGGGTCAGATGCAGTCGCGCACTTTACGTCATGCAGCAGCATCACGCTGAGCCCAGAGCTGATCACAGATCAGTGATCGCAGTAACTGTAATGAGTGATGGACAGATTATTTTAATCGGTTACAAACCAAGAAAAAAAGCATGCTACAGTTTTAATGCATGCACCTCGGCTATGTAAATGTCAAAACTGACTTATACTCGAGGGTGTAAATGAGTTTTAAAAGTTTTATCCAATATAAACAAGCAACCGGGAGGTGTAAAAGCATTGTCCGTTTTATTTTTTGAATACAAGTTTTGACATGTCCATTTTGTAATGTAAAGGCAATAATTTTAATTTATATTCGTGCATTCATATGTTATTTGCTCTGTGTGTTCACAATTGCCCCTTGGGGATGATTAAAGTCTTCTGAATCTGAATAATTATTGCATCATGCTCATACTGAATGTTTTAGCACGACCTTTAGGTTATGTTTGTGTGTGTGTGTTATTGATTAGTCATTCTTAACTACTGATTGTGAATCCATTCACATTTCTCTCATCCTAAATGCATCTTGGCTGCAACTGATGTGTGTTTGACGCCCATCTCGGCTGTTGTTATATATGACCCTTATTTTCTGCATTGTCCCCCCCCCCCCTGTGTCTGCCTTCTCACAGATGGTGTCTCAGTTTGCCCCTCTGTGTTTTTGCAGTCACCTCTCGGTACCAGATTTCTCACCCTCACGCTGTGCTGGGGTGTTTACACAACTGGGGAGGCAAACAGGCACAACAAAATGCCCTTAAGTACCCTGAGCATTCTGGCAGATGGACTCACGACTGCAACTTCTGTTGCTAAGACAACCAACAGCCTGGTCCACGCCCCCAGTGCAGCCACGCCCCGCCCAACCCAGCCCGGCCCCGCCTCTCTCTGGAGCTCTGCGTTATATAAACCCTTCGGTCTCCGAGCTTAACTTCATTCATTCCAGCTCAACGCTTCTGTTAATCGGACGAAGTGAAGACTTGACTCCTTTATTTCACTCTTTTGGAATACCGAACCAAGGCAGAAGGATGAAATCTGCTTGTCTCGTTGCTACCCAGACACATTTCTCCGGCGCTCCGGCTTTTAGGTCAGCTCCGGCGGACTCCCGGATGGAGCAGTCACCCGTCAGCAGGTGAGCTTTAAAATCAAAAGACTCTCATTCCCTTGAATGAGATTTGGATTGTTATCGATTATTAAACTGTAAACTTAACTTAAAAGAGCGTAAACGAGTTTTAAAACTAAAAGCAAGTGACTCATTTATTCAATGATTCAATTTTAAGTGATTCATTTGTTCAGTGATTCAATTTTAAGTGATTCAATTATTCAGTGATTCAATTATTCAGTGATTTAATTTTAAGTGATTCATTTATTCAGTGATTCAAATTTAAGTGATTCATTTATTCAGTGATTCAATTTTAAGTGATTCATTTATTCAGTGATTCATTCAGTGATTCGTTCATTCAGTGATTCACTTATTAAATGATTAATTCATTCAGTGATTAGTTTGTTTCATTGATACTGACCATACTGAATTCTCTTGTCTTGTCCACAGCAGGTCTGTCCTGTGGAGACCATGGCTCTTGACTGATCAGGACTCGCATACTGTGAGCCGGAGGACCAAGCTTATCTGTGTAAGTTTCCATCTCAATTATACCAACTATAGACCTGTTTGTGCATTTCTGAGCTAGAAAAACAGATATGGTGATTTGACTTGTTATGGTCCATCTGAAGTACGGATGAAAAACACACAGAGATGCATTTAACTACAATGCTTTAAGAAGCAAATGAAGCCCCAGGGGCCTGTAGATAGGCATGTGGAGTGCATTAGCAACAGTATGGCGTAGAGCAGAAGGTGTGACTGTCAAGCTGTTTTGCTGACACCGAGCCAAATCTGTGCAAAGGCAGAAGGACCAACTGGTGCTCTGAGACACTCTGCCATATGGCACCGCTGTCTGAGCCAGAGTGAGAACTCCGACTTGGCGCCCAGCATCGAGGTGTAGAGAGAATAGCTTCCAGCATGCTAGCACACGCCTGCCAAGACTAGTAGACACGTCTGGGGAATGTTTGGGTTAGATTCCCACTCTTTTTAGCCTGACACCTACCAAGTCACAGCTACTATATCCTATATAGCCCTAGGTGCTATACAGCTGCTTTGTAGCTGGTGCTGATATCACCCAATAAATACCGGGCAGGAAGCTTGTGGTGGATGTTTTCGTTTGTAAATGTATCCTTACACCTCTTTCTTCTCTCTTTACAGCCTTACTCCCGACCACCGGTGCCAAGCAACACCATGGCAGATGGCAAAACTCAGCCTTTCCAGCACCCTGTCAGGTCAGTGTGCTTTTGTTTTGATTGAGCGACACATTGCACAAAGTCATGTATTGAGATTGTAAATCCTTTTTGTCAGTCCTAGAGAATGCTGTTCTAAATATTTATTCAATTGTGTTTTTCCACTACAGGCTGTTCTGGCCAAAATCCAAGTCCTATGACTACCTTTACAGCGATGGAGAAGCATTGCTGAGAAACTTCCCAGTCCAGGCAACCATCTGCTTCTATGATGAGTCTGACAGTGAGGATGAGGAAGACGAACAGGATGACTGGGAAGACGAGGAAGACCATGATGACAAAGAGTGTGTCAAACCACAAGTCCATTTTTGCAACTATAACTGAACTGCGATCAAACTTTGTAACCCAAGAAACATCAGATGTTCTGTCAGGACTGCCTAATCACTGAGAAAAGATCCCAACCAACAGCAGCCTGTGTAGTTATGAATGTTACCACTAAAGAGAACATCTTCAGAACTGGACGGTTCTCCAAACTGTAATTTCCTCTGGGAAATGTTAAATGTGTAACAGCAAAGCAAATGGTCCCACATTGGGATGCACATTTCCAAGATGACTCAGGGTCTTTGCTTTTTTGTATGCAAGATTCCTCAACCTGGATTTTCTTATTTTATTTCCTTGTCCCTAATTTATGTTGTATATATCTACATCTAAATATATTTATGTCCTATTTTTCTACTTTTGTGTAAATTACACAATAAAGCTATATATAAAAAAATAAGAAAAAGGTTAGAATGTTATTTTTTTTCTTTCTAATTCAGATCTCATCCATGCATCCCTCCTATTCTTTAGTATCACGGTTCTTTCCTTGAAGCTGGTGCATCTGCTTTGTGTCTGCCTGTTTTTTTAAATGTGGATGGCCTGATGAAGAAAAGTGACCATTGCGAATGTCAGAGGTTAAAGATCTGGTTTCCTCTTTGTGTCACGGGTCACTGGACGTCCATGCTGTTATCATGCACATACATATGATGCACGAAGGAACAAAATATTTAATACAATGTGCTTCCAGATTTACTGTAATCCTTTCAAGGATCACTTTGCATCATGCTCCATGCCACACAAAGCTATAATACCAACAGACCTCCTTTTTTAAAATAGCAGGTTATTTCTGGTACGTAGTGAGACAAACTAGGACTCCAGCAACAAAATTACTCCCACTACATGTGACACAGACTTACACACAAAAAATGTGTCATAGATGAGCTCAATCACTGACCTAATAAATCGAATATGACGATGCCTGGCTGCTGGGAAATGTAGTCTTTTAATACAAGGTGTGGCATTATGAAGAGACTCCAAGCATGTCAAATTGCATAAAATAAATTGAACAGGTTTTTTTTTCACTATATCGATACTGGTAAGAAATAAAACAAATCCTATAATCTAACCACTCAGCCATTTGAAACAATATATGAGATATTCGCTTATGCTTAGACTACAATACCCATCCTATTTATTTTATATTCATTCCAGAGGCATGACACGGCACGTCCAAAATAATAAGAAGCGTTCCCATTGGTCAAGCGGTTGAAGCGCTGGGTTCCTATTGGTCCGCGTAGATGTCAGTCATCCGTGCTGTGTGACTCATGTGGGTGCTCCCTTGGAGGAAACAAGGATGGAAGGCATCGGCAGTCCTAACGGAGCGGAAGGTAGGGCTTTATTTTAACTGTGCGTCCACGTTACGGTACAAATCCACGTTACGATGAGCACGCAGCCTTTTTGTTCGTTCTGGTTTGATGTTTAGAGAGAAATCAAAAAGGAAATAGAAACCCAAGCCTTGCTGTGAAACAGCGTGAGGAGTTTTCAGCGTGTGGTTGAATTTGAAGCTGCCTGCTTGTATGTGTGTGTGTGTTGTGTCGATTAATATTTTATCGGCTTTTTTGTAATGGCAGGAAGATTTATTTTTCAGTGTGTGACTCATAGATATGCTGCACACATACAGCCGGTGTTAATTTGTATAGTGGTGTGTGATAATAATAATAATGATCATAGTAATAACAGTAGTAGTAGTAGTACTCAGTATTCTGTTGATCCTTCGTTGTTTTATTGGGCTAGCCGTGTGGAGGAAAGATCGCTAAGTCTTAATTAAACATTTAAACCCTTAATGCCTGTAAGGATTAGCCTACAAAGTCTGAAATGTCATTCAAGTAGCGACAATAAGAGCAGTGCAACAGCGAGCTGAACACCGGAGCCAAATAAATTTAAATGGCGGACGCTAATGGCACGTCTACCCCCAGCCCGTTTCCATGGAAACCTTCACCTTTGCCCCGCCCACCTTGCTTGTCTATAAAAGGCGAACAGACGCCTCCATAATTCAAAATTTCTTTCAGTGACTGAGGGGTAGGCTACAGAGAAGATTCGGTGCCAGATTAAATCCGGAAGTTGGTCCAGATGGCTGGGGATGGACTTGGAACTGATCCAGTTCCTCTTCCTCTTAGCGTTACTCTAACTCATGACAATACAACACACTTTTAAACACACGTCTCCAGTCTGATACGCACTGAGGTGTCTCCAGTCTGATACGCACTGAGGTGTCTCCAGTCTGATCACACTGAGGTGTCTCCAGTCTGATCACACTGAGGTGTCTCCAGTCTGATCACACTGAGGTGTCTCCAGTCTGATGCGCACTGAGGTGTCTCCAGTCTGATGCGCACTGAGGTGTCTCCAGTCTGATGC
>JAOVYV010000019.1:20396127-20407867 GCA_025674545.1 Hassar affinis
ATTTCACCTTTTTTTGTTAAGTACATAACTCCACGTGTTCATTCATAGTTTTGATGCCTTCAGTGAGAATCTACAATTTAAATAGTCATGGAAATAAAGAAAACACATTGAATGAGAAGGTGTGTCCAAACTTTTGGCCTGTACTGTAGGTAAAAGGTAACAAAGTTCTAAATATAAAAGCAACCCTTCTAACCCTTCTAAAAATGTAGTACCAATAACTTTCACAAAAGTGGAACAAACTGGCATAGTTTAACATGCTAAACATAACTTAGTTAGCTAAGAACTTAGTGGCTAGCTAGCAGCTAGATATACTAACATGTTTATAAATTCAGAACCACCTGTAGGTGGACTATCCACATACAGATACCTCAAAGTCAGTCTATAAAACATCTCAGTACTGGACTTGAGTCTTATAGCTCTCCCAAATACATTTTTATTTATATAGCGCTTTTAAGAATGGACTCTTTCCCATGAAGCAGCTTAGCAGCTTAACGTTTGTGTAACTTAACAATCGTGTAAGAAATAAGAGTTTTAAAAAAACAGGGTAGGTTTATGTTCATATTAATACTGATTAAATAGAGGAGTTAGAATTTTATAGCCTACTATATTCATGAGCATGAGCTAAAAAGCAAAAAGACGCTTAGCTTTAATAAGGATTTGGTAACGCAGTCTTTTTAACAGTACGGATTTTACCAGCAAGACTCTACAGCCATACTGTGAACTTCCACTCACACACCTAGACTAAGCCAGGGCATCGTTAATTGTTCATTATGTCAGTCATCTTTCCGACGTTTACAGATTTATCCATATCAGGATCTCATCGTCACTGTGCGTGGTCGTAATCCACTTCCTGGTGACGTGGACAGGACACGATTAGAGGTAAATCAATTTTAATGCAATGCAATGGAAAAGTACAGAATAAAATGTGATGGAGTGGTAAGAAATGTGTCAGGTGCGGCGCCCCCTATAGGCGAAATGTCACAAACTTTGGCATCTAAGGAACATTGTAATGATGCAGGATGTGAAATTTTGTGATGTTTGTACTTTGACATCACAAGATATTGGAGAGAGAATTGCTAGATTTTTTCTGTGAACATTATTAACTAGGTGGCACTAATCCATAAATCTTAATGGGTTAGTGTAACACGACTCCTAGAGACCAACTTGCCATAAAAATGTCCTAGTTTTTGACAAATCAGATTTCGAGCTATTGCCAAAAAATGCTTCAAGCCTACCCCATGTCAGGTGGCGCTAACACTACGGGCAACACACACCTAGAGACACAATCCTTACATTCTGTATCAGACATGTGGAGCTACAACACCACCAAGTATCATGTGGATGGGTGGTGTCTAAGTGTATAATATCATCGACTAAAAACTGGTGGGGGAGAATAAAAACCTAGGAAGAAGAATTGCTGGAACACTTGCTGACGCTGGAGACTCCTTCCTTAAATGTTATATAAATATCTCCTTTCACCAGAAGTCCCTGTGAATGAGCTGTTACTATAGAAATGCTAATACATTAATATAAATTTACAATTTAGCAATTTTATGGGGATTTTCTCCCTAATTTAGTCATCTCCAATTCCCACCTGTCAGTGCTTCCCCCCTTGTCGCACGATGAACTGCCAGTCCGGGAGGGCGAAGCCATTGCGTGCTTCCTCCGATACACGTGACGCAAGCCGCCGCCTTTGTTCGAGCTGCTGCTCATGCAACCGTCGGGAGCGGTGTAGCGCGCTTGGAGGAGAGCGCTCCCGCCCACCTCTTGTATACATGAGCTCACAGACGCCAGTGATTGGACAGTGTCGCGTTGATTGACATGGGGGGACAGCATATGCTGCCCCTCCCTTCCTGAGAGCACGGCCAATCTTGCTCTCTAGGCTCCCGGCTACAGCTATAGCATCACCCGGATTCAAACTCGCGATCTTCGGATGATAGGGCGAATGCGTTGTTGTTGTAGAACAGTTTTTAGCAAAAATAAGCAAATTTATTCTCATATGATCTGTTTCCACATGTCCTCCAAGAGACACTTGTCTCCCGAAGAGTTCTACCAGGTGTTTGGGATGACGATGGCCGATTTCGAGCGCCTGGCACTGTGGAAACAAAACGAGCTAAAGAAGCAGGCGAGGCTGTTCTAGAAAACAAAGCGACGGACCTTACCTCAGGAGCAACAAGCAAGGAGCTGCGGAGGGTCCGAGCACTTTGAAGGAACTAAAAGTTCTGGATTGGAGGTCTGCTCCTTCAAACCGGACACTATGAAGCCGTCAGAGACTCCACTGTGTTCCGATTCACAAACATAAGACTGCCCAGATCCAGTGATTTACAAATGGCTTGATAAATAAAGTGACTTTGTTTCAGACTGGACTTCAGGTTGCACCATAGAGAAGAAGTATATGACAGAACATTGCCTTATTTGTGAGAAAGTGAGGGTAACACCAGCAAGTGTGCAAATAGTGTGGACTCAAGGATCTTATTCTTATAAAAAAAAGTGTTCAGAGTGCATCTTGTGTCGCTGAAACGTTGGATGTTGGATGTAAGTTCTTTCGTAGCCATGACTCGTAAGGGAGGCTTTACATGTACGTATTGTGTGTATTATGCAAAACCAAAGGCTTTCAATGCATATCGAACTGTGCCATACTTACACAGAAATAACAGAAATGTCTTTCTTCTTCTTCAGGTGGAGAATGAATGAGATTTATAGAATGTATATCTAGAAAAAGGTGGGGTTTATCAGGACTACATGCTACTTGAATAACTTGAAATGATGTAAACCATGAAAAGAAATTCATGCCATTTGTAAATGTTTACGTAACATTTTTAGCCATTCCTTTTTGCCTTAATTAATGAAAGTGTGAAAGATGAAAGCGTTTAGTTTGCTTTATACTTTGGATTGGAACTGCAAGACTCGTGCAGTGTTCAAGTACTCAGACTATGTGACTCCAACTCTTCCTGCAATATAATATATGCCTCAAATTGCTTAATAGGTACCACAGTTTTAACTAACGCTATTACTTTTCCTTTATTCATTAATCAGTACTGGGCTTTTTGCTGGTCAGGATCGTGATGGATCCATAGTCATGGATCCCGAGAACACTAGGCGTGAAGTAAGAACATACCCAGGATGGGATGTCAGTCAGACTCATTGCAGTGATAATGCAGTGCTACTAAACATCATCAGAACTTGTGGTGCATCCCATTCAACCTGGGAAGAACCTGGGAAACCTGCGTCCGAGTTGGAAATTTTAACTGGAACCCCTCAGAAAGTCAGAGGAACCTCACCAGTCCCACTTCAAAATCCAAGATGGCTGCCCCGTACATCAATAACCCCAAATGTTGTAGGAATATACTGTTTATTAGCATTTAATTAAATCAGTTGTGTACAAAATGCCACCCAAATTCTATCTTGTTGGACTTGTTACAGCGTGTCTGTGCAAAATATCACATAACTGTCATTAACTGCTATAGCTAACAGTGGATAAACTGGCTAGAACTGGTATTCTGATTTGTTTAGGAATGCAAACTCCAGTGCAAGGTCCTTCCCAGCTCAGACTTTTGACTTCCCAGGTAAATGGAAGCAGCATTGTATTGATTTTAATTTGGCAAGAGTTGTTCTCTCCATCATCATCGCTCTGGTGGACATTTTACATTGCTGATTAATTTTGGCATAATGCTAGAAATTTAGCAGGAGTAGTGCATCTGACTGCAAATTCCATTTTTTCAGCCATTGTTAAATCAGAATGAAAATGACTGAAATAGGACAAAGGTGTTTCGACAAAGATGAAGAGGGTGAAATGGAGACGTTTAAAATCCAAGCAAGGGTTAGGAAGGAAACATGTAACGTTAACACAGAGCAGAAAGAGAGTCATGTAGGTCAACCTGGTTGTAAACTGTGTCAAGATATTTGGATGTTTCACATCAGAACATTTTCAATTGAATTCCGATCGTTTTTACAGAAATACATCTGAAGCTGCTGTATAAACTGTCTGAAGGTCTTTATCCAGCAGGATCACAATTGTGTAATTCCATAAAAAAAATTTTTTTTTTAAGATATTAGTGGTGGAAGTCCTGACCTTTTATAGACAAGTATGATTTTAATGAATTTAAATGGGTAAAAATCTGTCAAATTTACTGTGTTCATTTTATTTAAGTAAAATGTTGGAAATGCAGATGATTCCGAGTTGTTTATTCAAAAAAAGGTCTTCACACTGTAGGTATTTTCATGAACCAAAACATTTAATGGGTACAAACAAAAAAAAAGTGTCTGACTGCTGTTCAGTGCTTAACAAAATCTCATAAATAACCCAATTTTGGAGGAAGTGTGAGAGATGATCCCGAAAGAGCGGAATGCTACCGGGCACAACATGAGCAGACATGACGTTTCTGACGCTGTTGGAATCCAGACAGGATGCACTTAGCACAGAACTCTGGCATCTCAGCACCCGACTACAGGCCGCCTACAGACCTTCTTCATCTTGCGGTTTTTCGTGCTTGATTAAGTTTATCCTTTGAGGGAAGACATTCCGGCTCTCATGATCTCGTCTACCAGGAGGATGTTGCTAGCGATTACCGTGCTGAAGAAAGGTGAAGAAAGAAATGCATCCGGTTATAAAAAAAAAAAAAAAAAAGAGAGATAGGTACCAATTCTAGAAAATAAAAATATAAATAGAAGGCAGCCTATTCTTTTTTCTTTTGCTAGAGTGAGTTTGCTCCAGCAAGAGGTGTATGTTGTACTCACCATGAGTGAAGCAGCTGTTTTTTAACACTGTAGTTATCCCAAATTCCAGCCTCTCCAGCTACCATGGGTTCGCCTGAGAAAGCCAGAAACAGATCAAATATTGCTCAAATTGTATTACTAATGAAATACATTATAAGGAATCAAGGAAAAGATATGAGCCATTTATAAAAAAAGAAAACAAAATACCTGTGCTCAGGTCCACACCAATGAGCTGGCCAGACTCTTTAAATTCAGTCTGCAGCTTCACAAGAGTCTCCTGTGGATCATAGCCTGAATTCTGGGCCAGGACCTGCAAAGAGAGACAACATTCTCATGCTTAGTAGGGGAAAGCATGTAGAGCACTGAAAGTGAGAAAACCTACAAATCAAAAATTCTCTACATCTGGATGGTTTTTCAAGAGGATCACTTTTATAATTTTTTTAATAACAAGTGGCAGAGATCATCTGTTATCTAATAGATTTCTTTTAAAGTTCAACAAAGCAAACAAGTGTAAAATATATTTTGAATTGGGCAGCAATGTTAATAAAATGTAAAAAAAAAAAAAAAAAAAAAAAGCCTATTGATGCGGGGCAATACTTTCAGATTTCTAAATGCGATTTAGAAATAAAACGTTAGGCAAAATTTATTCACTCTTGAACATTCCAGTACCTTTGGGATGATGAGCAGAGCATCAGCAAACGCCTGCACACCCAGCTGAGCTCGTCCCTTCACCTTGGCCTTGTGTTTCACCAGAGCATCAGCCACGGTCACCTCGAAAGCACCTGCTCCTGCTACAACACTGCCTGTTGAGGGAAAGGTGGGGGGTAAATAAATAAATCTGAGGACGTCTCAATACATATAACCTAATAACGATCATTATAAGGGTTATAAAGATAAGCATACATGCTATATCTTTTGTTTTGTTTTTTTTCCCAGGACAGCTTGGGCTATCCAGATCTCCATGCTCATTTGATATAATGTGCGCAGATTTTTTTATAATCGAGTTTTTATATCAAGGAAAAAATAAAATGCCATAAAATGTTGGCAGTAGAGACAGTAGGGGAAACTGTCTAAAATCTGGCAATATTAGAACTGATACTGCACGCATTCAAATCCAGATTACTTGATCTTCCTCGCACACTGAAACACCTAATATAATCAGAAAGATTGCTTTGTGCAGCAATAGAGACTACATGATTTATTTAACTTTGAATCAGGAGTATGAATTTGGATGCATGAGGTGCCCGTCAGGTTTTAAGTTTAACACGAATTCAAAATTATTTTTCCTCACCAACACTGTCATATACACAAGCAACTAGCATTGTTGGAAAAGTTATGTAGCTTCAGGTGATATACATGGTCTCTATTGGTCAGCGATGAAGATTTCCTCAGCAATTCAGGCAAAAGCGATGCGATTTGTGCTTGTGTTTCATGAGAAGAGTGTCACCTCAGTGCGATAAAATCTTCATAAGCAGTTCAACAGAGAACTAACTTAAAATGTAACCATAAACAAACAAAAATCGCCACGTCATCCTTTAATCTCATTCTCTATCTGAAGGAAATGGTTTTGAGGACTGATTATTGCCTTTCCGTTCTCACAAGCAACATCGACAGTGTGTGAGCCTCCACGCTTACCGTCCTCGATGGCGTTTTTGACAGCACGCAGCCCGTCTCTGACGGCGTCTTTAATCTGCGTCAGCGTGTGCTTGTTTGGTCCTTTGACCAGCAGCGTCACTGAGCGTGGGTTCCCACACTTCTCGATGAATGTGTACTTCTCCTCACCCTGATTAGTGTCAAACAGAACATATCCATTAACTCACCTTAAGCATATCAAACACAATCGAGATCCAAATCAGAAGCTTAACAATACAGACAGGTTAAACTGACCAGTGTGTGTTCATAAACGAGACCGGCATGGCCCAAACAGTCCGGGGTGAGATCATCTACAGAGTTCATGGCAACCCCACCACAGGCTAGGGTCAGTCTGAGAGAAATGACAAAGAAGAATGGAAAATGTCCTGGCAGCTGAAGTGATAGTGCTTTAAATATCAGAAGGATCTCTCAGAAAAGCATAATGTGAGAATTTATAGTGATATGAACACTAGATCATCATATCACATGGATGACAAAGCCTTTATGCTGCACTATAATCGATTGTTCGCTTTTCCCCCGCATCAGTGATAACACACAGTAATGTACCACTGTGACAAAAAGGAGAAAGAGCGAGAAAGAATAATACTCTGGCATGGTGTCTGACTGTCTTTACTACAGAAGGAGTAAAACAGAATTCGGCCATGCGCAAGACGAATGAATTGCAATTTATTCATCTGTAATCACTGTGATGCAGATTCACTTCACTAACATTATGCATTTCTTTTTTTTTTTTTTGCAGATATAACTAAAGAGCAGCCTCATTTTTTTATTTTTATTAAATACTATAATGCAATGTCCAATAAACGGACAGATCAATACATGCATATGTACATGGAGCTGCAAGTTAATTAAGCATTATGGCTCATTATCTATTATTTTCCATTTCCATGCTTTCTGTACCTTTCCATGTTCCTCCTCTTAGCCCGGCGCAAGGCCACGATCCCTTCTTTAGCCAGAGCATCCAGAGAGAACGGATCGATCCCCTGTACAAAAGGCAGACTTCAGGCACGGCTGCTGAAAATCTCATTTCACATGTTTCAAGACAAAGTGTACAGTGTGCTGGTCCCATGAATACATGTAGGAAGAACGGAACATCTTCTACTGCAGAGGTGTAGACCACACTTTACTGTAGCACAGTTCAAGACCAAGCAGAGCTACACAAGCACCCATGGGTGTTAACTGTGCATAAGAAGTCTTTAACCTGTAGGTCTTCATTTTTAAGCTCTCTCTTTAGCCTGATGAATAAAAATTTCTGAACATACAACATAGAGAAAGAAAGAGGGCGGAGTTACCTTCTGGTTGATGACCACGAAGCCCTTGTTGTTGTCAGCACAGACTTTCTTTTTAAGTTCGATGATCTTGCACACGCGCTCCTCAATGAACTTTCGCTCGGCCTTCACCAGCTTTTCTCTCTCACCAGCGCTCTTGTAGAAGAAACCGGAGTTCACTTCTCTGTAGAAAACAAATCATACGCTTTACGGACCGAGATTTATAGTTAAGTATACTTATTTATCTTTCAACAGCAGGTTATAGTAGGCTTGTGCAATATAACTGTTGAATATCTGTAAAAGATATTACACTGCCACTATACTCAGTGGCAATTACTCTGAATATATTATAAATTACCTTCTGCATTTTGCTTTATTATCAGCTCCACACTTACACAGAGTACACTAGTATGAGTGATCAATCAAAACACACCCACCACCATAAAGCCCCACCCCCTTCCACTATCTCAAATGTGAATTAAAATCTATGAATCACAAAAGCACAAGTCTATAGTAATGAGGACTACTCCGATTTACGTTTTCTCGTATTCCAGAGACACGTTGCAGGTCAGGATGTAAGCGTCCTCCACTCTTTTTTTCATGTCAGGATGTCGGGCTCCATGATCCAACACCAAACCTCTGATCAACCTGGAAGAGGAGCAATACAAGAGATAAAATTACTTAACGTCAGATTTTTATGCCACAGCAGCACTGAATTTATAGCACAAAACAATAACAAACCCGTTAAACCCTCAGCCAAGAAATTACACAAAATCCCAACAATCCACAACAAATTAATTTCTTACTGCGTATCGCTTTCCGTCTTGTGTTTCATCTCCATGATCTCCACCATATAAAGGTCAATGGGTTCATTAGGTTTCCTGATGGCCAGAACAGCATCCACAACAGCCTGAGGAAATGCATTTATGTTTTATTACAGAATTTGCATCAGGAACACAGATAATACACTTCAGAGACTGCTATGATCACTCCTTTTCAGTGTTAAACGATTTAAAGTCCTTTATGATAAACACACTGAAAGCTGATATGGTAAAAAGATTTCATCTTTAAAAGTAGGAAAAGTTTCTACATATTTCATTCTACCCGCCTCCTTTTCCATGTTAATGGTGCAAGTACCATTCAACTACAAAAGTTTTGCTGAAACAAAAAAAAATGTTTTTTGTGCTGGTCCCATGAATACAGGTATGAAGAACAGAGTGTCTTCTACTGCAGAGGTGTAGACCACACTTCACTGTAGCACAGTTCAAGACCATGCAGAGCTACACAAGCACCCATGGGTGTTAACTGTGCATTCATCTCTCCATCAGCATCATCACTTCATTACTAGCAGGCATACAGCAAATGACAGAACAAAATATGTTTTGAGGTTTTTTTTTTTGTATTTAAGCTGATACCAAGAGCCCCGAAGCTGTGGCAAATTAATGCCATTAAAGAAGAATAAAACATTATTAATATAATATATACATAGACATAAAAATGTGTTCTTGTGCAAAATAGAAATTACAAATTACCAATTTAAATAATAAATCCCTTAGAAAAAGTCGGTAACATTATATAAATATACTTGAGATTAAAATGTTACTAATTATAAATTAAATAAATATATTTTGAAGTGTATAAATCCCAATGTATCTAAATTCTATTTGCATATAAGCATTCAATTCTGAGTAAACATATCCAACATATCTAATTATCCCAAAAAAAAATCAGGACTTCTTTTAATTTAGACATTTGTCATAAATATTTAATTTGAGCATAAATATTTAAAGTTTCCTGCATCTTTGACAGCAATGTTAACTACTGAATGCACTATTACTTCTAAAATAATCATGAAGTCCTGAATACAAAAAAGTGTCCCCAAAATATTTTATATAATATTATAATATTTATTTATTGCATAATTTGTACTTTTGTCATTTGTACTAGATAATCTAGACACCTGGTGTTACTGAAGGTACATTAAACTACTGTTCAGCTCTTTTCCCCCCTGTTACTGATTGCATGTGTTTTGATGAAGAAATACAAATCGAAAAGGGATTTTTTTTTAATCTGATGTTATGAGACCATGCATGTGCACATAGGCTTTAGGTAGTCATGTGTCCATTACTCCTCTGTAGTGTCCTGTACCCTGAGCTGTCCTCCTGAAGGCCATGGATGGGACTTACCTCTGTGAGCAGGTCAGCCAGCTCAGTGTGGACTTTGGTCCTCAGCGAGGTCCTGGCCACATTGACTAGAGTCTCACGGTCCATCTCCTTAGTGACCTTCACCTCCTCGAGCACAGCCAGAGCCTTGTCCTTCGCAGCTTCAAAGCCCTCAGCGATGATCCTGGGGTGGAGGCCCTGAGCACACCAAGGTTTATTAGGTTATATTATAAACGTCCATAAATGACAGGATATTTTTTATTGAGATTCGAACACTTCATGTAGTAGGAATGTGATATCTGCAAAAATATTTGAATTATTTATAGTAGTAGTAGATACATTGTACATATTGCTGTCTTTTCCATAGGATTACATGCAATGTAAGGATAATTTTTTTTTTAATCAAACATTTCCAGCTCCAAATCAAAAAGTAAAATAAAATAATAATAATAATCATTACATTAAATTTTTTTACATTACATTGCATTGCATTTAGCTGACGCTTTTATCCAAAGCGACTCATTTTGATACCGATTCAGACTGAGTTCATTCCTTTTTCTCCGATAGCCAATCCACAGTTAGTTTCTGGTATCGGATCACGCATTTTTAATGAGTTCGTAAACGTCACAGTGATGCAAACCTCAGAAACGTAAATATCCGCCTGTTTCAGTAACTCTCCGATGATGAGGACGTTAGACGTGGTGCCGTCTCCTGTGATGTCATCCTGCGCTGTAGCCACCTTAGCGATCAGAGAAGCCGTCGGATGCTGGATTTGCTGTGTGGAAAAATGACAAATGTGGAAATGTGGCACTGATGTGTAGTTTATTCACACTGCAAGTCTCATTCTAACATGAAAGCATTTTGTCCTACCATCTCATGCAGCAGGACATTGCCATCTTTAGTGAGCTTGATGTCTCCGGCGCCAGACACGAGCCTGCAGAGACCAAAAGGAAAGCCTTCGGTTTAATAATGAAATACTAATAATTAACCTTCATTACTGTTACTTTGATTATGTATACAATCAGCAACATTAGTGTAAATCTTCCCGGCATCTCTACGGACCTCTTTACTCAGACGACGAGACAGAATGAATGTGAATGATGCTGATGGGGTGGGGCAGGGGTGGATCAATGGTTAAGGTGTTGGGTTAATGATTAGAAGGTTGTGGGTTCAAGCCCCAGCACCACCAAGCTGCCACTGTTGGGCCCTTGAGCAAGGCCCTTAACTGCTCAGTTGTATGAGATGTAATGAGATAAACGCAAGTCACTCTGGATAAGGGTGTCTGCCAAATGCCGTAAATGTAAATGTAATAATTAACCTTCATTACTGTTACTTTGATTATGTATACAATCAGCAACATTAGTGTAAATCTTCCCGGCATCCCTCTTTACTCAGACGACGAGGCAGAATGAATGTGAACGATGCTGATAATCAAAGCGAGAAGTCATTAGCCTGCTCTTTATACTTTGACAAATGATTTTCTATACAATAATTAGATTAGAAGGTTGAAGCGGGCTGGGCGCCTGCGCTGGTTCCTGTCGGCTCAGGAGAAAATTAATTCACACAGAAATCTTCCAGCTCCAGAGTTATTAAACACTTCATGGTGTAAACATAATGCTTTTACATTTTACATAAATTAAAGGATATTATAATTGACCATTTAAAACAGACTGCTGAGTGGAGTTTCTTTTTTTTCATAATCTAGTTCTAGTTTCAAAATCTAGTTCATAATCTACCACCTTGTTTTTGATGCCTGAGCTGTATTTATACATATTGTCAGTCAGTCATTATCTGTACCGCTTATTCCCAGTTCCCATCGTAGGGCTCATACACACATTCACACTCGCATTCACACAATAAGGAACAATTTTCCCATCACCAATTCACCTACCTGCATGTCTTTGGACTGTGGGAGGAAACCGGAGTACCCGGAGAAAACCC
>JAOVYV010000019.1:20435949-20451752 GCA_025674545.1 Hassar affinis
GAAAACCATTTCAGGTGAGAACCTCATGAAGCTGATTGAGAGAATGCCAAGAGTGTGCAAAGCTGTAATCAAAGCAACTTACTTTAAAGAATCTAAAATCTTAAATATTTGGTTTATTTAACACTTAAGTTTACTACATGATTCCTTATGTGTTCCTTCATAGTCTGGAGGACTTCAGTATTCATTTATAATGTAGAAAAAAATAAATAAATAAAAACATTGAATGAGAAGGTGCGTCCAAACTTTTGGTGGGTGCTTTAATTATCTTCGTAAGTAATGTACGTTATCCCTTACGTATACGTGTATGGGCTATTCCAGATGTTGAGATCGGCAAAACTCGTCGGGGTTTATGTTGCCGTAATGACCAGCTTGCTTGATTCTGTAGTGGGATCTGCATTCATAGCAACCTAAACCCACTTAGGCTTAGATTATACTGTAATTATATATTATAATTATATTACAGTATAATATTACTATATTAAAATCTTCCGTGGTGTTTCCTGATGGATGAACATATATTGCTGTAATTGACCAATCAGCATTGAGTATTCAACAAAGCTGTTTAATAATATATCTTGAAACATTTTGGTTTTCTTAGTTAACCCATGCTAAATATTTTTTTAATTGAATATTGCAGTAAAAATGAACATCTATATACACAGTAGAGATTTAATTACTACTGTTGAGCACACTGTTTTTCCATGGTGTTCTCCGAATCGACACGAACAGGTGCTTGGTACTTCTTGCACTTTTCGGATCTCCAGTTCTCTCCTTCCTCGTCCTGTTTTAGCATTTTATGCTTGGCTGCGCTAGCGCCGTCTCTCACCGAAGCCTTTGGGGAATCGGGGATAGAGATTGGGGCATTCTCAGAGATACGAACGCTTTTGGTGTCACGGACCGAGACAGAGCTAGAGCTTGGGGCTTGGGATAACTTTTCTGGGGAGGGATGTTTGTTCTCGGTTGAACGTGGGACGGCTTCTCCGTCTACAGCCTTGTTCTCGCTCGGCTCTGGCTTGGTGCCCGGAGCTTCCGTGCTGCTAATGTCAGAGTCATCAGGCAGTGGAAATTTCTCTCGCTTGCACTTCTGAGCCTTTTCGCCCTTGTTCGCTTGATTAGGCTCATACTTCATCTGGAGTTCTTCGATTTTCACTTGGAGCTTGAGAATGTCAACGCGCCCTTGCTTTAGAGCACTCTCTGCCACAAAGAGTTTCCGTTCCAGCTCGAGCACCCTTTGACTCTCAGAAAGAGATTTCATTCTTGCCATGGATAACTCCTCCTTTAGGTTCTCAGCAGCTTTCTTCGAATTCGAGAGCTGCATTTTCAGAAGATCGGCGTAATACATCTCATCCACAAACTCTGTTTCCTTGGAGACACCAGTGGACTGATTCTCGAGTGCCACCTCCACCTTCTCCAGCTGCTGCACTTTTTTCATCAAGGTTTCTATCTCACTGTTCTTCTCTGACAACATGAACCGTAATCGCTCAAGCTGGGCTGGGTCAGACCGAAGGCCCTGAAGCTGCATCATATTGGATATCTGCACCTTCATGCGAAGCATCTGCTGTTTAGTAAAAGAGTGCTGCTTTTGAAGAGACTGATACTGTACTTTCACACTGATCAGCTGCCTCTCCATTTCTACACGTCTGTCCTCCACCTCTGAGAACAAGGAATTGCCTTTGCTGTTTGGATCCTGCGCCTGCTGCACCACCTGGTCCAGTTGGATCTGAAGGTCCTGGTTGGCTTCCCTGGATTTCTCCAAAGCCCTGTAGAGTGACACGACCTCTTTTTCTTTTTCTTCCTTTGTATTCACAAGTGTCTCTACTTGCCTCTTCAGGTTGCAGTTAGCCAGCTCCAGCTGCTCTTCTTTGTATCGCACTTCCTGAATCTCCTGCTCTAAGGCAGCCATACCCGATTCCAGGTCCATTTTCTGGATTTGTAGCTCCATGAGCTCTGAAGACATGGTTTCATTGGCACGTTCTGACAGTCTGCGGAGCTCCTCAGTTTTGCTGGTTAAAGTCTGAGACTGCAACTCCAGCTTATGTTTCAGCTGCTTCTCAAGAAGCTGAGCTTCATCTACAGCTGCCTTCAGTTTATCCACCTGGGTCTTGAATTCTTGGCATTCCACCGCATGCTTCCTCTCAAACACGGTTTGCTGCTGTTCCAGCAGATCTTTTTGTTGGTTTTTAACAGCATCAAATTCTGAATGAAGGCTGTCCAGCATGCGGCTCTTCAGTTCCACTTCTTTCTGCAGTGAATATTTTTCTTGCTCCAAGCCCTCGATGATCGCAGTCATCTCAATCCGCTGATCCTCCAGCTTACTTTGCAGGTCCATTTTATCATCCAGGAGCTGAAGTCCATACTGAGCTGACTTCTGAATAGCTTCATCTGCCTCTTCCAATGCCTGCTTCAATCTTTGGATTTCGCTCTCCATAATGTATCGCTTTGCGCTTAAACAAATTTGGCGCTTGTCTGGCGACAGAGAATGACGTAATAACTGTGCGCCGGGCCGGTCGACCTTCTAGCGGACGTGACGTACACATCAACGGTTAGCTGGACACCTTTAAGACTCGTGATAGACACAGGTGTTAACGTCCATGCGTCTCGGCTGTCCAGTTGTTCTTTTTCTTTTTAAAAACCAAGTATTCAAATACTTTTATCAGGTTCTTACAGACATGGCACCCCTTCTTCACCCAGCCGTGTCATCGCGAGACTACAAAATATCGCGAGAGTGACCGACAGCGGCTGCTTTTTAGACATGCGCAGATGCTCACACGTGTTCTCTGCAGGCGCACAGACTGAACATGGCGGACGGTGAAAGTACGTGCTCTTCTAAAACTCTTTCTTTTATAGGCCTGTGACTTATATTGCACTTTAAAAGAAAAGCAGTATAGAGTTTCTCTGCATCTAGCATGCAGTTAATGTATTTCTGTATTTTATAAATATCAATCAAGGCATAATGAGTGTAATGTAATGTAGGTAGCGGCATGGCGGGTGGGAAGTCCATTTCATTTCAATAGGATTAAATAAAACCGGGTTTTAGCAGGAAAATTTTGGAGAAATTTTGTTTAATAATGCAAATCTACGATTTTTCACGTTTTAGGTTTCTTTGAAAGAAGCTGCTAGTTAATTAACTATACTCGTGTGTGTGTGTGTGTATATAAAAATATAAAATAAAAAACCATAAAAATATAAAATAAAATATAAAACGTGTTTGCATTAGTCGATAGGTTTTTATAATGCTTTACAGTATACCTGTACCTGTAAGTGTGCGATACTGATCTCTAGCCGACGTTTGATTTTTTTTTTTTACATAAATAGAAATTGCATTTATTTGTTTGATTGTAACCTGATTTATTGGTTATCAATAAAAATGAATGCAGATTCTGATAAAAAAAAACGTAAAACCACAAAAAAGAGTTTTTCCTGTGCACCACGTGGTCCTTGTGGGAGCCACGTGTTTGCGCCCGTTTGAGCCCGAACTCTTAACTATTAGTTTAATTCATCCTGATAAAGCTGAGTTTCACTCATGAATCGTTTAAAAGGATGTCTTTATTTTTAGGAAAGCTTTTTAAACAGCTTTCATCCATTAATACAGGCTGTTAAACTTGATGTTGGCATCCATAATGTTAAACATGAAGCCTGATCATCATGTGGTACTTTTTTCTCTTTAGTTGCTTCTGCTAAGAAAGAGAAGAAGAAGAAGAAAACAAAGATTTCAGATGAAGAAGTCGGGGTAATTATCTCTTCTTTTTTTTACTTGCATTTGTGGGTTTGGAGTTCTACATGTGCTCCAATCTGACGTGATTGTGACTGTTCCTCTACACCCTTGAGTGCAGGAGGGTTCCCTCTGTAGGGGTTGGAATATATTGTCGGTGTATCTTTTCAGCATTAAAAACACACTTCAAAGTCTCTGTTTTTGTGTTTTCCCCCTTGTTTTAGTAAGTTTGTACTTATTTCTGACAGGAAATCCAAGAAACGGGAGACTTCCTCATCAAACCCGAATCCAAGGTTGCGAAACTCGACACGTCCCAATGGCCTTTACTGCTGAAGGTAAATGTCACACTGAACTCGTTCCTCTCTGTCTGGGCGTGCTCGGCATGTCGGATGATGAACGTGTTTATCCATTCTCTGAGTGCGGCAGGTTCGCATCCCCTGCAGCCCCTTCGGTCCGTTCTGGACCCTGGGGTTCTGGTGGCCCGTGCATCCGGTTTTCTGCTGTTTCAGCAGGCCGGAGGTTCGGCCACAGACGCAGAGGACCAGACAGGCCCTGTCAAAGATGAACGGACACGCCTGACACATCACATGCATCTAAAAGCCTTCTTTAAAAGTGCTATTTAGTTTACTGTCTATTTGAAATTGATTCATTGATGAGCCTTATTTGGAATGAGGAGATCCACACATTTATGTCTTGTCATATCTTGCATGAATGTAGAACTTTGATAAGCTGAACATCAGGACGGCACACTACACTCCTCTGCCCCATGGCTCCAATCCCCTGAAGAGGAACATTCACGATTACGTCAGGTAAACTCATTTCTCCATCATGTTCCCCAGGTCTTGTCAAAGCCACATGATGTGATTTAGATGGCATTAGCACACTGTGCAAAGATGACCTCTTATCTATCACCCAAGACTGATGGCTGATGATAGTCTCGTCGTGGACGCTAGTGTTCGTATACTTTTGGCTGCAGCGTTTTTGTTTTTTTTTTCTCTGTCCAGAGCCGGGTTTATTAACTTGGACAAGCCAGCAAATCCGTCCTCTCATGAAGTGGTAGCATGGATCAAACGGATCCTGCGTGTGGAGAAGACGGGTCACAGCGGGACGCTGGACCCGAAGGTCACCGGCTGCCTGATCGTGTGCATCGACAGGGCGACACGGTTGGTCAAATCTCAACAGAGTGCAGGTGAGTCGATTACTGAAAGTGAAGGTGTCTGGCGGAGGATGTGTAGTGCGTTTACTCAGGGCGCTTTCACAACTGTTAGTCCGCTCCGAATCAGAGGGAATTTTGATGCATTTGGTTTTTGTCATTGCATGGAATTACATGAGCTAAATAAAGGCTGCCTGGGGGCATGTAGAGCTGAAAATGCAGGTGCAAAACCTAATCTCAACATGGAACTGAGATTGGAACTGCTTTAACCAAACGCATCATACACTCAAGGGATCTGGTAGCAAGAAGGGCACATTATAACATATAGCCCTGAAGTAAACCACCAGCAGAAAGTAAACCTTAACAGATGCAAATGACCAAGTGCCATGTTGGACATTCGACGCTAAGACATGCCCACTTAATAAAAGGCAAAGTACCTCCCCATTGTACACCCAGCCAAGTACTGATTTTAACCGAATATACCAAAGAGAGACACGTTATTGAACTCAAATCTAATGCACAAATCTAAGGAAAATTATCCGATTAAAAACTGTCTCAAGAAATATGACTATCCTGCCATGAAGGAAGTTACAACATGGCGTTAAACCCCATAAAAAAATAAAACGTGTTGAGCGCTCAGTTTAATGACTTCATAATTTTATAAATAATTAGTTGACAAGGTTTGCGTGTCGTTCATTGTAGTATTTTGTCACTTTTTCATTTGACTGCTACATCTCTGTGCTTTGGCTCTGTTTAGCAGTTTGTGTATACACAAAGTGCTGCAATCCTAAACGGAGTCCTGATTGGGTCGACTTCATGGAGTCAGTTTCTCAGTGGAATCAAACCGGTCCTGGAAAAGGCACCAGGGTTTGATCCAGAAGACTAAACAGTGCTAAATGCTTGCATTTTATTCTTGCATGCCCTTCAGACGACTATGACGGCGACGACTACTGCTGCGTTGTCCGTTTAGGTTTGTTTAACTGTATGCAGTATGGAAAATTCCCTCCGATCCTAACTGTAGCTGGACTAATGGTTGTGAACGTGCCCATGGAGTAAACCAGAGCAGTTAGTTTAGAGTAGAGCTGTATGGTGTTTATAAAGCTTGCTATTCTGTCAGCGTGACCTCGGTCGCTCAGTAAACCCCAGTGGCCATTCCTCACTACTCTTGTGCCGTGTCTTGCAGGCAAAGAGTACGTGGGCATAGTACGGCTGCACAATGCCCTAGAGAGCGAACATCAGCTTGCGAGGGTAAGTGTTAGAACGTGTGTACGAAGCCGTCGCGCCATGATGTGACATGATGAACCCGTTTATCCATTCTCTGAGCGTCTCCCGGCTCTCCTCTGTCTGCTGGCCTTCTCGTCGCCGATTCAGTGTTCTACTGTTCCGGCTGGCGCTGGAGGACACGCGAGTTTGGAGAGCCAGGATTCACGAAGAACGAATTAATGGGACTGATCTCATCAGGCGACTTATTTTATTGTTGCTTAATTCTGGGAAGTGTCGTTTAAACGGATTATCCCGCATGCAGGCTCTGGAGTGTCTTACCGGCGCGCTGTTCCAGAGACCTCCTCTCATCGCCGCAGTGAAGCGACAGCTCCGAGTCAGGACCATCTACGAGAGCAAGCTCATCGAGTACGACCCGGAGAAAAGGCTAGGTAAGCATTCAACCGTGTTCATGGCTTTAAGTGTTTTGTCCATACAAAGCCATATGATGCTGTATAGATTGCATTAGCATTTTTTGTGCAAAGATGACCTCCTATCTATCACCCCAGACTGATGGCTTTTCCTCAGATTAAACCCGTTTCTACACACGATTCAATTTGGAGCAGCTTCTGAAATGTGCTTTTCTACTCTGCAGGTATTTTCTGGGTAAGCTGTGAGGCAGGGACGTATATCAGAACGCTGTGTGTTCATCTGGGGCTGCTGCTGGGAGTTGGAGGTCAGATGCAGGAGCTCAGGAGGGTTCGCTCCGGAGTGTTGGGCGAGAAGGTATGCGTTAATAATTCGAGTTCGGTGTGCACCTGACCAAAGTGTTGAGTTCAGTTCTGGGCTCCATCCCCAGTCCTGGTAATTAATCTTTGGTACATCAGATGGCTGAAGATGAGTAACTGAAAAGCTGCACTTGTGCTGCTGCTGCTTTACTGCATCTTCACCGACAGTCTCCATTCTGCCTCCAGCCGCGGGTTCTTAAAGTGTAAAATGTGATGTGCGCTTTTTTACTTATTTGTTTATTATTTGTGACAGGACAACATGGTGACCATGCACGACGTATTAGACGCCCAGTGGCAGTTTGACCACAACAAGGATGAGACGTACCTGCGCAGAGTCATCTACCCTCTGGAGAAGCTGCTCGTCAGCCACAAGAGGATCGTCATGAAAGACAGCGCGGTGTGTTCTTGCTTTTCCAGCGTGTTTGTAATCACAATGTGTTATGGGTTCTGGTTTATGTTTGATCCGGTTGGCATGTTTATATGATCATCAGGTCAACGCTATTTGTTACGGAGCCAAAATCATGTTACCGGGTGTGCTGCGGTATGAAGATGGTATAGAGGTGAACCAGGACGTTGTCGTCATTACGACTAAAGGAGAAGCCATTTGCACAGGTAAAAATGAAAAGCTAGTTACTTTTGACTTGAATTTAAGTTTATGGTGTTTGGTAGACGCCTTTAGTCAGAGCGACTTGCGTTTATTACATTTCTCTCACTGTTGGAGCCCAGCAACGGCAGCATGACCAGGGTGAGATCTGAACTCACAACCTGGTTGATAGTCTGACGTCTTAACCACTGAGCTACACTCCCCCCTGAGTTCTTAAACTTAAGACATGTGCATGCCCGTCCACACGCATGCAGGAATTTCAGTTGTCGAAAACTGTGCCTTTAAGGTGAAGGGATTGTAATCCTCCTTCACTGTTATTTATTTTAATCCACCACTCCTGCACTACAAACTGCACTGCAGATGGACACATGCAGTACTTCCACACTTCTTTTCCATGTTTCCCTTAACTTGGTTTCTATAAGGCATAATATCTGGCATATTCATTTTATGTCTTTACCCTGTGGTAAGACCTCATCCTGTGGACGATGTCTTAGTCCAAGTCACATGTCATCTATAGGACATTAGCACTCTGTGCAAAGACGACCTAATATCCATCACCTGAGGCTGAGGCTTCAAAATTGAATTCTGTTTTAAATAGAAATTAGTATTAGAAATTAGTAGTTTTTTTAAAAAGGCGTGTTTTTTGCAGCGGTATCACTGATGACGACGGCGGTCATCTCTACATGCGACCACGGTGTTGTAGCCAAGATCAAGAGGGTCATCATGGAGAGAGACACCTACCCACGCAAATGGGGCTTAGGGCCAAAGGTAAGACGAACCAGAGTCGTTTTTGTTTATTCATAGACCCGCATTCAGACCTGTTGTGCTAGAAGTTCTGACGCCTGTATGAGTTTTAAAGGATGCAGATTCTTCAGATTATGTGGTAGTGCTTCATTTACCACATACACTTTGTTCTATACTTTCCTCATTGCTGTGTGTGAACAATACGCGAATTTGTCTCTTCAGGCTAGTCAGAAGAAAATGATGATCCAGAAAGGCCTTCTAGATAAACACGGCAAGCCAAATGAGAGCACCCCGGCCGACTGGAAGGAGGGTTATGTGGACTACAGGTATGCTTCATTCTCTTTTGGGTGGTGTGTGACCGTGTGGCTGCTCTGGTGATGCTTAATAAATACAGTGTTTGCATAGTCAGCTCCAGAATTATTGGCACCCTGCTCTCTGTGTGTAAGTCAGTCATAAAACTGTAAGGCCACCGGTCCTGTTGGAGGTGCTTGTACATCAGGTTGTGCAGACTGTTATCCCTTTTTAGCCTGCTGTGACTCTAGAGGGAGTCTGTCTGCTACATGAACACACAGGTCTCATGAACTCTGTCTGCACTGTGTACGACAGGCCCTTGGGTTTTGTGGACATGCCTTAAGTCGTTTGTATTGTCAGACCGGTATAATGAAGTGCATGTGCTAGTCTAACCACTAGGTACCCCCTCCCCCCCTTTTTTCCCCCCAGCAGTAAACCCAAAGCAGCAGCAGGAGCAGCAGCTGCCGAAGATGGTCTAGCTAAGGTGAACTGTCGGCTTTCTACTATCTCTTGTTTTAAAGTTTTTTGTTTTAAAGGCTATGTCTGGATTAAAAATTCCTGCTAATATTTTACGTGCAGAGGAAACGTGAAGAGAGTGGAAGCGAAGGTGAAGCCACGCCCTCAACCCCTACGACAGACGAAGTCAAGAAAGAGAAGAAGAAAAAGAAGAAAGAGAAGAAAATGAAGCTGGCTGAGGAGGCAGCAGAAGTATCGGAAGCAGCAGAAGCCACAGAGGAAGCAGCGGCAGAAGCAGAGGTGAAATGAGCTGTGATTCTTTTGTGGTTCCCTTGGTGGTAACACTATGATTTTAATTTTATACATCATTACTTCCAGGACAACTCTTAAAAATAAACATTTCTCCCAAAACAGTGCTATGGTTGGAAAATACACACACACTTAAGATTTGGTGCAAGGTATCGCTTCCTCAGACTGAGCAATAGAACTGGTGGACCAGTTGGTCAAGCGTGCCAATTATTAATGCAACACATACATGTGCTTTAATCTCTTCACTGTTCTCTGGATTTAGTTAGATTGCACAGGGAATAGCAAACCTAACGCTATTGGCCGTTTTAGAAGTATGAGCGCTTTGTCTATATGACGTCACTGACGTATTTCCTTATCAAACGGGAAGTCTTGAGCTAAGAGGGCTTTCCTACATTCGTAGGAAGTGCAACGCATCCTCACATTTTGTTTGAAATCGTTCGCAGGTCACAGAAAACGCCAAGAAGAAGAAGAAGAAAAAGAAGGTGAAGGAGGCTGAGGCTGGTTCTGAGTGAAAATCTGAACTGATTTAACAGACTTAAAGCTTACCAATCAGGATAAGAATGTGACGTGAACACCTGAGATCAGCCATAAACTCTGCTCCGGATCCGTTTCCACGTCCTCACCGGGTGCGCCGTTGCTGTCAACCAAGTGACTGATTTTAAAGATGTGTCTGAAGTGAACTTGATCTCTTTAGATGCATGTGTAAATGATTGGGCATGCGCGTGTGTGTGGAAGAGCAAGTCTGAAATCTGCAGGGAAATCATATTCTGCAGTTTTGTTAATTGTCGAGCTGAATATTGATCTATGGCTTGTAACTGTGCATAAAAGAAATGGTTATTTTTTTTGTTTGCATTTTAATCTTGCCTTTTATTTCTGTTCTAAAGGCATACTCATTTTCATTGTGAAACCCTTGTTTCTGCCTTTTTGTACATTAAAGAATGCTCCTTCATTTTGTATTATGTATATAACAGATCAACTTGTAATCCTAAAGCTGAAGAGGTGGATAAATAATTTTTTTTTCTACATGTGCACTTGTGTCGTTCTTACACACCGGAACGTTCACGGTTTTACTATGAGAAATACCAGAAGGTTGCCAGATTTGGACATTTTATTCATTTCATTTCAGAAGTGACACCTTCATGAGTGACATCATCCATAGTGAGACCCTGACGTATCGTTTCCCTGTTTGGTTTTTCTTTTAATACAGTAAATGTAAACTGGGTGGGGTTCTGTGTTATTACAGTAGCACAACAGAACACTGAAACAACGTGCAAGGTTGAACAGAGTGATGTTTCACAGTAGTGGTCCTTTTTGCATTGTTTATCCTACACACCACCACCCTGATGTTTACTGGCACGGTGTAGCACAATTATTTTTATAACTCTCTTTTATAATCGATTCATATCTGAAAGGGAAAAAAGGAAAAATCTCTAACTTATTGCTTTATCAAAACAAACATTCTAAATACGTTTGATAGCCTGGAGCTAGCAGCCTGAACTGACTCTGAGACGAGTTTAGTCTTGTGACTTGGTATTGCACCTGATTTACAATACTGAGGGGTCTTTGATGTGTGAGAGTGAGGGAGGATCTGGTGAAGGGTGTGGTCGAGGTCGGCATCAGTAGACCCAGGACACAGGAACCCACTGCGGGGTTGACGAGGCTCTCTCCAAGGCTGCTTCTACACCTTTCACGGTCTCGTCTACATCATTGTTGACCAGGATTGTGTCAAAGAAATGACAGTAGAGGCTGAAAATGGTGTCTGATTCCTTCTGGATGGCTTGCAGTGCTTCTGACTGTGGGAGGTAGAAAATGGGTTCGAATTAGATTTACACAGATAGCCATTCAGTGCTTTTAAAAGGTGATAACTAAAATGAATCAAGGCAACAATCATAAAAATTATCATGAGCTGCTCTGTCATTTAACTCATGCTTTTGAACTAGTCCGTCTCTCAATCATTCATAAATGAACCTACCCATAATTAACCATGGCCACATATCAGTTTATTCATTCACTCACTTTCATTTCATTCATTCACCCACATATTCATTTACTCTTACTGTAGTGGATTTTATGTTACTGTAAATCATCTAATTATTTCCTTAAGAATTAAAATCATAAGAGGGAGCCCGAGGTTTACGTTCTCAAGCGTTTTGTATCCAATCACAATAAATTCCCTTCATGACCATTATTTAAACGTGTAGAATAAAATATGATCTATTTATTAGAGCTATATAGCTTTTTAATTCCTGAACTTTCCATTCACAGAACACACCTGATTCAAGTTGATCATAATTTTTCCATTATCAATATTTGGATTGAACTCATTTGGCTATAATGTGTGATCACTCATCCATCCATCTTAACTGCTTATTCCTGTTCAGGGTCACGGGAGAGCCGGTGCCTAGCCGGCAACTTAGGGCACAAGGCAGGAACAACCCTAGACATCCCCTAGACCAACCGAATCCATAGTAGTGCACACACACTCATGTACACACACACACTAGGGGCACTTTAGAGACACCCATTAACCTAACATGCATGTCTTTGGACTGTGGGAGGAAACCGGAGTACCCGGAGTAAACCCACGCGGACATGGGAAGGACCCAGACCACACCACCTGGGGATTGAACCCAGGACCTTCTTGCTGTGAGGCGACAGTGCTACCCACCAATGTTTGCCACCGTGTGGCCTGTGTGATCACTCAAACAATGTAATTACGTGACCTTAATATCAAATACAACTTCCATGAGTAATAGTGGGTTGGAAAAATGGAAAAGAAGCAAAGACAGAAGACTGACCTGGTTGCCAGAGTTGGTTGGTGCTATAAACACGACAAGTGGTGCAAACTCGGCTGTTCTGAGGAGTTTCAACGTCTGAAAGAAAACAACATTTGTTTAAGAGAGTGTGTGAAATAAAACTGGGTTGAAAATATCTAGCTAAGTAGATGGTGTTGAAGCTCACAGCTTATCAATGAACTAGATATTAAACTGAAAAGTCTATTCACATGCTTGCATGTTGGAATGTAGATATTTCAGTCACTCCAGGTTTAGACTTCTTATAACATGCATGAGTGCAGAAGGATATAGCAAGAACAGTAAAGTCCACAGTACACTACAGACTCGGGCATTTCTTTTCCTTTAAATACAAAACGGAATATTTAGGAATATTTTGAATAATTAAGGAATATTTTGCATCCTAAAGACTAACAGAAATAAAGTGTCACTACAAATGGCATGCTTTTTTCCCCCCTGACATTTTACAGTCCCTCATTCTATTAGCTATCATTACTAATAAAATGCATTCATATTAAAATACTAAACTATTACTAATTAAGTAAATATTACTAATATTACTCATACTAAACTACTAAACTAAATGATATTTTCTGTTATTAGCATGACCTAGAAGGGTGAAAAATTCAAGGATAACAGCACCCCCTTGTGGAGAATGCTAAACATGAGCGAGTGAGTGAGAGAGTGAGTGAGTGAGTGTGAGTTTGTTGAGTGAAAGAGTTATGAGCCAGATCCATGAGGTGCATGACATCTAAAAATGAGCAGTAAGAACTAACAATATTCATTAAAGCATACACAACCAAATTCTTGACTAATTAACAAACACTTTCAGGTGCAAGGAATTTAGTGTTTAAAATGTATGCCATAAAATAATTGACCAAAAAAACCCCCAAAAAACATCATCAAGCTATGGTGTCAATGTCTGAAAACAGCTTTGCAGAGAAACAGGTTCTATAACACCCTAAATTGCCCTTACTCTAGCTTTGATGCTTTATTCTAAACTCTACAACAGACAGCTTCCCTTTGAAAAAAAACTGTCTTTACCTGAGGCTCTACATCCAGCAGTGCAATCTTATCTTGCTCGTGGATCTTCTCAATGGTTTCTATCTTGGTGCCAAACATGCTGCCTTGAAAACTTCCGTACTCCAGCAGCTCGTTCCCCACGATGCATTTGGTCATCTCATCGTTGGAGATGAAATAATATTCCTGTCCGTTTTCTTCATCTTTCCTCTGAGGTCTGGTTGTGTCTGTTTGAATTAAGATAATGTTTTATTACTACTTTATACACCATCTCATTATACTGTACAGCATCTACACTGTTTTCACTATTACACTGAAAACAGTGTAATAGTGGTTTTGCTTTTCATTTTGACATGTTCTGAGTGTTACTTTGGAAAAGCAATACATCCTGTGCATTGCATTTCACATTTTTTCACTGTGGTGATTGCTTTTCAGTTTGGCACAAATTCCTTTCCATTGATCGGATTGAACGCATTTTAAGCTATCAAGAACACTGACATGTCTGGGAGACTGTTACTAACCTTGGTTAATTAACCTTGGTTAAATGTTTATTTATTTATAAATATATTTTATTTAATATCATGTTTTTCAGTAGTTGCATTCATGACATGATAGGTTAATATATTTAACAGTAGCTTAAGTTTTAACACTACATTAGGTTTCACACTCATCAACAGGGTGGGATTTAGTATATCCAATTCACCTAATGTACTGTACATGTTTTTAGACTGTGGGAGGAAACCGGGATCCCCGGAGGAAACCCATGCAGACACGGTGAGAACATGCACACATGTTGCCCTACTTGGGAATCGAAGCCTGGGCCTTCTATGCTAGACAGTATTTAACAGTATTTTACCTGAGTTTTTAAAACTAACTCATGGTATTCAACCAGGATTTTGACGACAATAAAAAATGGAAACACAATTTACAAATTGCCTTACACAATTTCATCTCTAGTAATGAATGATCAAACTTGTGCCTGAATTCTGGGCTTATAAAGCCATGTCATGTTTAAACTGTTTCTATAGTTTAGTAGCTTGTTAGCTGCTCCTAAATCTCTGTAGTATCTGATATTTTATACTTTTCTACCAACAATTTTCTGAATCTTGAAGGTTACAAATCTCTGATTTGCTCTCTGTGCATTCATGTAGACTCATTACCATGCTCAAATTCCATGCTTCAACAGATTTGGAGTTATCCACATGTGTTTGGTGAGATGCTACAGCAAAAATGTCTGTGGTTGAGCTTTTGCAATGTTGGTGAAATGGCCTCCGAATCCAAAATCATTTACTAGTTTACTGTTAGAGCTCTTGTAAATGTAGTCCTGTATAAACTACTTACGAGGTGCAGGGTAGGCAAACTTGTCTGGATATTTGCTCAGAAGAGAACTTTTTATGTGACTCCTTCCCACACCAGGAGCACCTACACAGTGCCGAAAAAGACAGAAATATGACTTAGTATTAATGTGATATATTGTGTATATTGTACGCAATTCAATTTTCTGGAACATTTTCTGGAATGCACAACATTTTCAGCGCTTACCAATGAGTACCAGCGTTTTTCGATTGAATGCAGGCAGCTGCACAACCTCTTCATAAGAAATGACATCAAGCTGATCAAAGACTAGAGAAAAAAAAGGCATTTCTTTTGGTTAAATCCATTTAAGATTTATAAATGCATTAAAAATCGTTAGGAATGTGTTCCTTACTAGAACTGTGTTTTGCCAGGTACTTGTCTTTGCATTTCTTCTTTTTGCCAAAAGGACTACATGACTGACTGGCCTCACCTCTGCTCTTACTCTTGCCAGCTACACGCCTGGGAAAAGACAAAATCATTAATGAAGCTAATTAGGAAAACAAATAATTATTACAGGAATCAAGAAATCAAGAATAATACGTTTATACCTGCTTTAAGTTGAGTAAATGACAGAGAAGTTTGTAAACATGGATCAATTGGACTGTACCATTCCTGAAGTTCTGGGGACGGTATGAGTCCTGCATAGTCTTTGCCTGAATTGTCCACCCTGCCCTGCCACCAGTTCGGGTCCTTCTTGTTGATGATCTGGATTATGTCACCAGTTTTGAATTTAAGGCCAGCCTCTTTACAAGGGATGAGCGCGTCCTTGGCAGGATCATAGTCGAACTGAGCCCTCATGTACGTCTGCAGTAAGACAAACACTAGATTATTAAATATATTCACACACAAAGACCAAGTGCATTAGGGTATTAATAGTATTATTGTGGTCTTGGGGCTGAGCAGTTGAGAACTTTTAATGACTAGGAAATATGAGGCATGTAAAAGGTGTGTTATGGTCAGAGTGGAAGAATGTTAAAGATCTTGTTTGGCAGATCAAAAGTCTTGTAGCTACTTTTAGTTCGTTATTGTTAATATGGTTTCCGTCCACCTGTTGTAATGCAACGTTTGAACTGAATGAAGATCCCTGGACAATATACGGGTACTATGAGGATGATGTAATGCATTTTCAGTAGATGATAGACTTGTAGTCTAAACAATGTAGACTTTGTTTTAGTGCTTTTACCAACTATATGACAGCTGTGATGTTATTTGGGATAATACACTGAATGTAATCGAAAATGTTAAGACAGTCAGTCAGTCATCTTCTGTACTGCTTATTCCCAGTTACGGGGTCACGGGGTAGCCGGTGCCCAGCCGGCAACTCTGAGCGCAAGGGCAGGAATCAACCCTAGACAGGGCGCTAATCCATCGTAGGGCT
>JAOVYV010000019.1:20508396-20518504 GCA_025674545.1 Hassar affinis
AGACTGCCCCACCCGGGGATCGAACCCAGGACCTTCTTGCTGTGAGGTGACAGTGCTACCCACCGAGCCACCGTGTCGCCCCTTATCAGTTTATGAACCGGTTTTACTCTTTTATGGGTTTATGGGTCAGGAAATAATCACACCAACAACACACCAAAAATAAAATAAATGTGTATAATATTTATAGAGATGGCACTCAGAGAAGAAAAAAGTATTGAGAAGTCTTAGTATGCAGTAGACATGGTATATAATGTGTCCAATTTTACATGTAGAAGTATCCAGCCAAAAATCTATTCAAATATTGCTCCATTTAAATGTGCTTAAATGAAAAGTAATTTTTCTAACTGACGAAATGAAGCTCATGTGATACTTTTATGTGAACGTTAACTTTGATTGATGGCTGTAAACATAAATTCACTCAGTCTGTCACTCATCACTCAGTCTGTGTAAGTTTGCTGCTTGTATACATGACTAGCGCTTTGTACTTTGCTAAGAAATGAATCAGGATAAAAAAAAACCCTGTAAACAACTATTTACCAATAGCTAGAATTTGACTTAGACTATTTATCTTTTTTAACTACAGGAACTGATGCTAACCTAGCCTGGCATTAGCAAAGAAAACAAGTTCACTATACCTACTTATGGTCAGCAAATTAGCACAACTTACCTGAACATGCTTTTAGATGGAGTTTATGACTTCTAGTGGGGTTAAGGAGTAAAACTTTTTACTAAGGTTGGGCCAGGAATCTGGTAGATTATCCGTCTTCAGACACACATGGATAGCTACGGCGCTAACTGTACTGCACTGTGTAGCATGAGAAGGTGGAATGGTTCTTGATAGCTCTCGAGTTAGTGAAAATGTTTGAGCTGTGTGAGTGATGCGTATCATCCGACGAGACCTTTAAGATTTGTATAATAAGCTCAAGATTTGAGATTAACTAAGATTTGAGTTCCAGTAACACAATCAGGTAAAGTATAAATACAGTACAAACTCCACCTATTTTGATTTTCTCATTGCATTGTGTCATGTCATGAGGAACATGGCCAGGATTCAGTACAGGGCAAAGATAACACTCTTTCAGCAGGGATTCTGTTGGTTCTTTATTCAGGACCAAGGGTTGGGAGGGAGGTATATCCTTAGTAATGTATCATGACTTTAATCAAATTCAGATTAATTATACAAGACAATGCTATGGCCGTTTCTTGCTTTTGCTCCTTTTCTTGATTTTTTTTAACATATTATTTTCCTTGCTTCCCAGCAGCCATTACAAAACAAACAAACAAACAAACAAACAAACAAATAAACAAAACAAAAAAGAAAATGAAAGAGATGCATCAGAGTGCTTTATAGTCCATATCAAAAAGAGTCACTCCTTATAAGGTTTTCTAATGAAGTTTATGATTTACCATTTGAGGACTAATCAGTTCAAAGGAGTACATTAAACATATTTAAAGAAATCAAACCGAACCATTAGTCCACAAATGGCAAATGAAAAGACGTCTGCGTTATGGTTCTTTACTGTATAAGCCTTTATTTGTAAAAAGTCAATCGGTTAAGTATAACCCTTTTTTTGTACCACATACTGTTACAGTTTGTATTAGTAAAAAACACATTTTGCTCAAACACCTAGAAAAGCTGACGGACACCATTACATTAAATTGGCACTGACAAAAGAAATGGAAATACAACTTTATATTGTACAAATGTTGATTTCATGAAGACAAATCATACCCAGAATGAATCATAACATCTATATATTAACAGAATAAATAATAATAATAAAAAAAAAAGTGAACTGAACCAGTACAACACAAAACGCTTTTTTTTGTAACTCTCAGGGCATAATGTAAATGTAAAGTAGAAATATATTTCCTTTTCTATGAGAAAAACAACAGCAACAATAAAAATTAACGACTTGTTTAAAATACAACAGATACAGGCAAATAGAAAGGAAACGAAATGGTACTGAAGAAGGATTTAATTGTAGATCGGTTTCTGAAGGATTGGTTTCTTTAAAATAAAAAGAATTAAATCAAATAAATGAATAAGTGGTGGATTTTTTGGGGGGGAGATAATAGAAATGTCCTTCTGAGCCAGACTCTTTTTTATTTATTTATTTATTTATTTATTTATTATTTTTTACAAACTCACATGGCCTAGAGGTGCGTCATCCGGCAAAGGCAAAAAGTTCGTCAGACCTGTCTTGCATTCACATAGCTCAAGTTCTGTTGCAAAATCTAAGAGATGCTCGTTAGCCAAAAAAAAAAACCTCTTTCTTGATCTCTCATGCTTTTCTCAGTTTACTGGGTGCATCTATTTATCTGTGTATCTCTCTATCTATCCATCCATAGTTAAAGGTGAAATATAAAAATCAAGAAAGGATGAAGATGTGAATGTTCCTTAATTTTAGTGTTCTCATATTTTTGGGATGAATGAACTTTTCTCTCATATAATTGACTCTTTTGTTATAACGGTAGCGTCTTAAGTTAGATCTCTCCCAGTAAGGAGTGCAAGTGAAAGCACCTCAGAAGCAAGTTATTTGTTTTTTGTGCGTAAGGGTGAACATATGAACAGTTTAAAATACTAAAAAAGAGAAAGAGAAAATAACACTTTCAGAAAAAAAAACAAAAAAAAAAAACGCAAGTCATGCAAAACAAAACCGGTCGTTTTTTTCCTGTAATTTTTTTTTCCTTTGATGTTTTTTTTTTTCAGAGGTTTCGTTTGCAGAAGTTATGCAGGTGCTGCAAAAGCTGTCCATGCCAGTCGCAGTCAGGCTAGCTGTTACTACCAACTGCCCTGTTTTAGTTCATGCATTAAGAAATATAGATGAAAGATATCATATTTACAATACAATTCACATGTAATTACACATATACACAAGAGGCAAGAAAAATTCACATTGAAATCAGTTCAACAGTTTTTTGTACTTCCTTTTCTTATGTTTTGTGGCAAAAAAACAACAACAAAAAAAAGCAACTTGCTAAATTAAAACAATCCATGACGATTTTTCGAGCTGGTTATGGATATATCAAGATGACTCGGAGTGAATGAAGTGCGTGATAAGATATGACATGTCGTTCATTGTCATTTTTTGGCCCCGCCCCTTCCCTTCCCGTCCCATCCCATCCCATCCCTGATATTATATAAAGCTCTCCCTCTTAAACATGTACAATATATGTATATATATATATTTATAAGATCAACAAAGAAATCGAACAAATTTTACTCCGAAACCATTAAGACACAGAACAATTCAGTGAGTCATATGCTGTGACACATTCTCCAAAGAAGGCCGGCTCGGCGTGGTCATCGTTGCAGATGGACGTTGCCACACAGAATGATTATTCTAAAAAGACCACTGCCATCGTAGAGATTCTATAGTCGTAGTATAAAAAATTGACTTCATAGAGTGGACAGGTTAGGATTCATACGTAAACCATATTTTCCTCTTTAACTCACAGTTTTTAAGGTACAGAACGTGACCGAACTCCCAGATGCTAGGAGCGATTTACGGTCGGGGATGCTAACAGGGTTAATATCTCCCTGCCCAACCTGATCTCATGCAAAAAAAAGTCTAAGGAAGTCTAATAAGCAAGAATGAAGAGTTATACGTTCTTATAAACAAACCTTGATTTTTTTTCCCTCCCTCACGAGTCAACTCCAACTCCAACTGCAAATTCTTACACCTTCATCCAGCTCTGAGTGAAGAGCAGCACGACTGAGCAAATCTCCCAAACTCTCCATGACACACGGAAAATTGAAGGGGACTCTTAGTCATTCTGTTAATTCAAGAGTTTTAAGATGACCGTACATGTGACAAAGATGCTACGAGAGTGGATATAAAATCACCAATCAAAAAGCTAACCGTTTGTTCTTTAATGTTAAGCTGAAGCTTTATCACATGTTTTTTTTCCCTTGTTGTAAATATACAACATTTATTGTTTAAAACAAATCCAAAATACGACCACAGTGGTTAACAAGAAGTGTCACAAGATAAACATCACCGTTCCTCTCACCCAGTGTTGCTACATATATTTAAGTATTTCAGTATTTTGGCCAGTTAACCACTGTAAACTAGCATGTCGGTCTAAGATATTTATAACAATAGAACTAATAACAATGAAAGAAAGACTTAGCGATGAAGCAAGGCATGTGGATACTCCTGTTTTTTACAACAGATTTTGACTACTTGTTTTGTTGGGTAGCGCCTTTTGAAAAAAAAAGCCATCATGGCCTGCAAATTGAATTTTTATTTCACGTGGCTCATTTTGGTCAAGTTAGCAACAGTGCTGCGCTAGGTCTCGAACAGGAATTTGGGTCATACTTATTATTATAATGTATATACACTGCTATTAGTTAGAAGTACAAGTAGAGCATTGGATTAAAGCAGATTTAAGCAAATCTAACCAAACCTTTTTTTTTTTTTCAAAAATCGATCTCAGTCTACAACTAAGCATGATTATAATGACGTTAATGACCGTTAAGGCTTGAAATCGACTCTCTGTGTGGTGTTTGCATTGTATTGCTGCGATAAAGTCAGAGTCCGTGTGTACAAATGCTTTTGTGGTCTGATTAAGGCAAATCTCACAGGGAGCCGATGGCATCCACAACAAATCACCGCTCCACCCAAAATTTAACGTTTAAGATGAATTAGCCGTGTGCTGCTGGTGCTACAAGTACACGCTGTACATGTCAACGTAACACGTGGAGATGACAAGATGACTGACTCGACGAGGCCAAAACATTTGTTTTCGGTATAAGAAGGGGAGTGCTTGGCAATTTCGTCTGCATCCTGACCAATAACATTTCCAATTATTGAACTAACGAATTTTGCAGAGTGAATAAAGCCTGCGAATCTAGTAGATAAAGAATAATAGTTGTTAAAAGGTTAATCATTTATCTGATTATTAATGAATAATGTATATAATTCACAGATTGAGGGCCTTTGCTTGGATAAATGAAGTCAAGTAACTTTTAAAATCTCTAATGATAAGCCAGCTCAGCCTTTAGTTTAACAGATTATTATTAGGGGCAGGGGTGGCTCAATGGTTAAGGTGTTGGGTTACTGAATAGAAGGTTGGGGGTTCAAGCCCCCGCACCACCAAGCTGCCACTATTGGGCCCTTGAGTAAGGCCCTTAACCCTCAGTTGTATAAAATGAGATAAATGTAAGTCACTCTGGATAAGAGTGTCTGCCAAATGCCATAAAAATATTATACCTGGAAAAAATTAGGTTATTCCAGACAGCTGTTTGTTATAGAGTGAATTAAATTAAATAAAAAACTCTGTACCTTAAATAATTTGACCTGTAACGAAAAAGAAAAAAAAAATCTCCACGTATTTGTCAGGATGTGCAAGCAAGGGGCATTACAATGAAAAATGCTGGCTATCATTCAAGCATTCTAGCAATATTCACTTTTTCAAAATCATGTGACCTCATGAACAAAATAAAACCGTTTCTGAAAGTCTCACACTTTCATAGACACGACAGTTACGCCAAGTCCCTTTTCTTCATCTGTTCAGCGAACATGAAGGAATCGTCATTCTCGAGCTACCTGGTTACTCTCTGTAACTCTACACGGGTTCAGGAAAACAGACTGTGCTAGACTTTAAAAGTTGATCCTTATACATGTTATCCTTATACATGTTATCCTTATACATGTGATTATACGATATGAATAAAACCAAATCATTATGACGTCCTTCATAACATCATTTTCTTCTCCAAACATTTAATTGCAGAAAACCTCATCTCTGTTTTCATTCATGCATTCGGTGCTGGTTCATGGAATATACACGCAACATTGCTACACTTGATATAAAGGTATTTTGCAACCAAATCCTGCACTTTAGTCAGCAGACTGGTGTCAGTGATGAGCATCTTTTACCTCTTTCCTTTGAGTATAACCATATTTATAGTGTAATGATTCATTTTTCCCATGTCTCTAGTAGTCCTGCTTGACCCATGTTCTTGTATGGAATGGCAGATGGAGCGTGACGAGAGCGAGCCGAGAGCCGGAGGAATCTACTCGGCTTTGAGAACTGAGACCTGCTCAGAATGTCCTCCACCTCTGGACCGCAGAAGATTTCAGGGCTCTCAAGCTCCACTGGCCCTGATGTCTACTCAAAGATAACGACCTTGCCATCTGCGTCCATTCTGTACCTCCTGAGGGACCGACCCAACTTTGCTTGACTGTTTGAGAGACTGGGCAGCTTCGAATGGAGCTAGATGGATCTCGTAAGAACCAGTGTCACTGGTTACATACAAGAGGTTTGCGACATGACATGATGAGTGGATATTACACTGAAATTCATAAGAATGACATAAGAATGGGTTTATAGGCCTTTTTGGTTGTCACGTCAGTTCATGGCTTTTATCGTACATCTTATTTTGCCCCATTAAGATTCAGAAGCTCTTTTTTTTTCCTGATCATGCTGATGTCATCAGTCTTTGGGATTGAATCCTAAGATGTATAACATCAGGGCTGTGGGTGGGTCTGCAGGTCAAAGACTGAGCGCCATTTAGCCCTCTTTTACTTCAGTGATCGATTGAGGACACCTACTTCAGGTTGCAGACAGGCACATTTTAGAGAAAAAATAAAACAACAACAACAACCAAAAACCTAAACATAATGAATAGTTCTCAGAATGGGCCAGTAAAGATGAGTGAGTTATCACATACAATATCAGGTCACACAATGGGCTGATCACTTAAATATTTAGCAGATTTTAAAACAATGACCATCTGTTCTGTTTTAATACACATTATTCTTTTCTTAAAAAAAAAAAAAACACAACTTCATATAGTTGATGGACTAACTTCAAAACCAAGCTCAGACAAACAACTGTAGCGTACCACGCCCCCCTCCCCTTTTTTTAACGTCCTCACACAACACAAAGTCGATGATAATGATGAGCACTTTATCTACAAAACAGATGAATATCACTAGGAACAGTAAAGTAAGAGTACAGATATACTACCTAACCATATTCGATGAGGATATTGAGTAAATGTACACTTGATGTTGTTTTCCTTTTTCTCAAAACAAAAACAAGAAAACAAAAATGAACAATGCATATAGGTGACTCATTATCTAGCAATGCGCTAACTCTATAACTCTATGCTTAATTAACTGCTCTCCCCAAGAACATATTATATTTTCAAAGATGAAATAATAGCAACCAGAGTAGTCAGAATCCTTACAACCAAAATGAAAGTAATTCCCAAGGCTCACGAAAAATTGAATTAAGAGAAAATGAAAAAGAAGACTCTGGGCGGGGATTGTGTTTTTTTTTTTTTTTTTTTTAAACGCGGGATGGCCGTCCAGTGTAAACCAATGACCAGAGCTTTATACTTAGGAAAGAGAATGGTCTCTCATGAAAAAAAAAAAAATCAAGGAAACAACACATAATCCAAAGGAGGAGATTGCTGTACAGCATAGAATTGGGGCGGAAATTGTGAGTCCCTTCCATGAGGGACTGGAGGAAAGGAGGTGCACTGAATGGAGGATTGAGGACAGAGGGAAGGTGTTCTGCCTGGTCTGTGCCCAAAAGCATACGAGCCATGACTGATTTCATGAGCTGCAGTTGGGAAAGGTTGATTGCAGTATGTATCAATAAAAAGCCAAATGAAGATGCTCTGGCGTATCCTTTTCTGTATATCTTGCAATCTTTCTTTTTAGCAAAAATATCATGCAGTCCTTAGTCCCAAACCCTCAGGAGGATTTTTTTTCTTGTTCGTATGTTTGTTAGTTTCAGAAGTAAAAGAAATGTTTGTTTCACATGATTCTTAAACATTCAAGTCAATCTGTATAATACTTTTTTACATCATAAAAGTCCTTTCTGCATTTTGTGTATAGAAATATAAGATATAGAAATATGCATATACATATGTATGAACTTTTCCTATATGTGTATACATATTTTCCAATTGTATCAAAGCCAATTCAGTGTGTGCTCTCAAAATATGGCCCATGTTTCCTGGGAGGACGTTTGTGTCAATTCACGTAGTACAACCAGTAGATGAGGTTGAAGAATCCAAACGTGATGGGAAAAATCACGCGCGACCACTTGTCAATGGTGCTTACATCCGTCAGGTTGGGGATTTTGAGCTTGAGCTTGGACGAGCGCCTCCGCAGACGGCAGTTGGCGCGGCTGCGCATGGCACCACGCTCCAGCGAGTGATGGCCAAAGCCATCGCGCGAGGAACCAACAGGCTTACGAAACTGCACGCCCGAGCTGTCAAAGGACATGACGGAGTTGCGCGAGTCACTTACGCTGCTGCCCACGTCCGACGGCATCACCTCATTGTTCATCTCCAGGGTGGTGAGCAGGATGTTCCCGTAAGCGTCCACCTTGATAAGAGATAAATGACAAACAGAGAGACGGTCACTAAGAAAATCCAGAAATCATCAGTCCTAAAGAATCAGAGAGCGCTAAATACTTCTCATGCAAATGCAAAGATAATGTGATGTCACATTTACAACAAACTACAAAACTACTTGCAAAAATTTGAGAACTTTACAGAGCTTTGGCTCAGAATGTGATGGCTGACACATGGCACATTTCATTTTATTATTAACGGCATTGCATGGTCTACTGAAAATCTGCAGCCTTGAAGCTATGATGAGGTCTAAGGTTATGTACCCCAACTTTTCTTTGTTCTTCGAGATACAGATTTCTTCGCTGTGTGTATGACCTGAGGGTGTTGGTTTGAAACGGTGCTGAAATGGAGTCCTTGCGAGGTGAAAGAAGAGATGAAGAGAACGTTAAAACGGCCTTAAAAACTTTGAACAATCCATAAACAATTGTTTTACCTCTAAAAAAGAACAACACAAGGCTTAAACATGATGATCAACAAAGAATCTCTGCATGAAGCATGGTAAAACACGATGCAGGGACAATTGGCTTCATTACTTGGCTCTTGCTCTTGTTGTATTACCCAAAATCATGATTTGTACCAGAAAAATGACATGTTTTAAAAGATACCACACTTCATGCATGGTACACAGCCTATATATTCCTTTTCCAATAAGATATTGTACACAGGAAGCAACAATATCATCAGATTACAGATTAATAGCATGACATTATAATATAATTACTGTAATACCCAGCATCATCATTATATTACAGGGAAATAAATACAATGTAATTGTATATGTTCAAGAAAATCCTCTAGAATATGTAGCTTTGATCAAATTAAAAGAAGCCACTGCTTAAGAAAAGCAAGGAACCATGGGGCCTCTGAAGGTATCAGGAGGTAGTCAAAGGAATTTGTCAATAACCACATGTGAATGATATCTGTTTAATCTAGCTCCATTTGAATATTGGGTGGATATGAACACAAAGATGGTGATAGATGGTCAGGTCAACCTGTTCTCTCAGGCGTTTGTCCTCATAACGTGGGCGTTCGTTGTTAGCTTTGTTGAGGCGCTCGTTGATTTTCTTTTGCTGCTGGGGTCCTCGTCCGAAAAACACGTAGTTGACGAAGGCATATTCGAGAAGGGCCAGGAACACGAAAACGAAGCAGCCCATGAGGTAGACATCAATGGCTTTCACATAGGGGATCTTTGGGAGGGTCTCCCGTAGGTGGGTGTTAATGGTTGTCATAGTGAGTACCGTGGTGACCCCTGCAAGAAAGCAAGAACACACGTCAGTCATGTCTTTCATTCATCCCACTGGGATGGGATGTGGAATTTTGTAAATTAAAGGAAGCCTCATGGACAAGAGTCACGAGTCACAGAGTATGTCAAGCCGCCAAGCCGGCCAACCATATCTTGCTCATCCTGCATCACAGGGCAGTGTAACCCACTTGGAAGAAAGCACTATCTGCCCTCTTCCACATACATGAGTCCATAGACCCTCACAATTGAATATACAGGGGTTAGACAATGAAACTGAAACACCTGTCATTTTAGAGCACAATAATTTATTAGTATGGTGTGGGGCCTCCTTTTGCGGCCAATATAGCGTCAGTTCGTCTTGGGAATGACATCTACAAGTCCTGCACAGTGGCCAGGGGAATTTATGCCATTCTTATTGCAGGATAGTGGCCAGGTCACTATGTGATGCTGGTGGTGGAAAACGTTTCCTGGTATGCTGACAT
>JAOVYV010000019.1:20604889-20615631 GCA_025674545.1 Hassar affinis
TGGTGCAATGTGCAATTAATGAAGATTGGCCACCAGGCTGGTCCAGTTTAGCCATGAATCCTCCCACACTAAAATGATAGGTGTTTCAGTTCCATTGTCTAACCCCTGTAGTTACCAATATTAACCTGCCTAATAGTATTTTATGAGATTTATTTTAGTTTTTTGGTTTTGTAACATTTCACGAAAGATCAGGAAATCAGAATGTGCTGCAGAGTTAAGACAGTGTGCTTCTGTGAGTGAAAATGGACTCCTTTAAACATGAAATGTTTTCATTTCATTATATGATTTCTGATACCATTATCTGGTAATGCTTTAAATTACAGTCCGATTGACATTTGATAGTAGCAAGAAAAAAAAAGCAGTGTGTATAGCATATGGGCTAGATGGTCACAGCTCTATAAAGTAATGCATATTTCTTTTGTCAATTTCGGTTTTATTTGGAGCTCATCCTCCTATTTTTATATGCTTAAAACACATGATCTGTTCCACTGTTAACCACCTATAATACTAGTATAGTACTAGAAATATTAGTATTGCTAGAGAAGGGATGCGCTGCATGAAACCCACTAGCCATCTTCGCCAATTTGCTGACTCCAAATCTGGCATCTTAGCATAAAAAAGCACATGTTTGTTAGAGCTTTGTTTAGATCACAGGACTATATCCTATGTCATTCTTTTAGCTGCAGACTCTCATAATACACCATTATCTGAGAATAATGTGTACACAAATACCAGTTACAGCCTGATCTCTTCTGCTCCAGCGAGTCATCGAGGCTGTGTCTGATTTCCAGTGCAACAGCGCTCCAGTTGGTTCACTGAGGTAAGAACAGCTCAATCAAGTCTCCAAGGTGGGGAGAGGAGGGGTGGGTGAGAGGAAGGAAGGAGAAGGAAGCCAGATAGAAAACAGCAGGGCTAGATTAGTATGCCATGTGGGAAATGCGGCAGGCGTGAGAATTCACCCTGAACACTTGCGCTTCAGTGGCATTGCATTATGCCAACGCAAACGTGACAACAATATAGGCATAAAGGTAAATAAGGTGACATGGTGCTTGAGCAAGAGGAAAGAAAGACAGGAGGAGCAAGAGAATAAGAGTAGCCACACATGAGCATGTGTCTGTTTGACTCAGGCTTGTGATAATGTTGCCATGGCGACCGGGAGCCAATTTCCAGAGCGTCGTCATCACTATGACTGCTCCTGTGGAAACGTAAGGATAAAAATAGATGCAAAGGCCAGATGAACAAAAGGCTATTTAAAATAACAAAAGGAAGGGAATAAGAAAGAGGGGGTATGGAAGAAGGTAGGTGAAGAAAGTAGACGGATGTATGGATGCTGGCAAACGAGAAGCAAGCAACGGTTTTAAAATGGTGGTTCTTTGATTGGCATGGCATGTGGGCAAGGAAACCCCCCTGTTACTGAGATTTAGTTTAAAGCAACAGTGCCGTCTGGGCTGCATGAGGGCTTCCTCTTGGGCCTGCACCCCCCCCAACAACACACACACACACACACACACGCACACACACACACACACACAAAATAGCCAGATTTAGAATGCCTCCTGACACGTAAAAATGATAGGCCTGCTAATAAGTAATAAAATAGCCCAGTTAGTGCGCTATATTATTTAACGACGACTAAAAAATTTATTAGCATTATACAAGAGAATGAGGTCACACTATCTTACCCCTTTCATTTCATTAGTTATTATTTTAAAATTAAAGTTTTAAATTGCATTGTTTTGCACCTGTCCTACTTCATGTATGCTTACCCCTACAATGAGGTCTCAGACTGCTTTACAGCATAATTTTTTGCACCAAGCCGATGCTAGTTCAGCACTCTTGGGGCATTTCCGTCCCACAAGGTTGCCACTGTAATCACATACAAGTCTCATACTCCCTCAGCATCAATGTAATTTAATTACCCATGAAGATATGTAATTACAAATGTATGTGTAGATATTCTTCCTTGTTCCCTGTTGTCTTGAGGATTTGGACCTGATCCAAGGCCAGTGTGTGTAAACGCCTGAGGTGCTTTTTTATTTCAAAGAGCAGTCTGTTTGACCTTTTTTATTCACGTACAGAGAAGAAGGCATTGTATGCACTGGTTGAAACGTATTCCATGACATTTCAGTTTAAATGAACATTCATAGAACTTTGTGTTACATCTTGGAACGGCACTTCAATACATGGAAGCATTATGGGTTTTTTTTAGGATAATTAAATCATAGTACTTTTGTAAATTAAATATTGAACTTTGATCATTTGTTATCACTACAGAGGCTAGACTAGCCAGATCTAGACTAGCACTAGCCAGATCTTTTGATGTTTTACAGCATGAAAGCTCTGTAGTAAACATAAGATGTTAGTTTGTTGGTCAGTAGCTATATTATGCTGTGTTATATATGTCTAAGTGCTACTATAGTCTATAGATAATGCTCAAGATAATGTGTTAGCAGCAACTTTGCTAGTCAGCTAGAAACATTCTAGCAAAAAATAAGTCAATAAAAATCTAGCAAGCTATTGAATCCCTGGCAAGTTATCGAGCCAGCTAATATTACATTTATTTAACATCATTGTTCAGAAATATATTTCAGAAATAAAACAGACAGAATAGGGTCAAAAAAAGTAACTTAACAACAGACATTTGAGTAATGTTCCCAATCAGATGAAGTATGACTACACTAGCAGTACTTTTATTCAAGTCATTGTGCTTCTACAATAATCTAGAAGCCTGAAAGAGACTGGTCTGAGATCAGGAATTTGAAGGCATTGCATTTAAGAACAGAGAGGATCCTGGTGTTGGTAGATGAGCCTGGAATCCAGAGTGAAGCAGTTGGCATGGCTGTGCTAATGGGATTCCCAAAACCCATCTGCTGTTGTCCACCACATGTCCCCCATCCCTCTATGCTCAACCCAAAGGTTCCACAGTCCCACCTGGGTCCAACAGAAGAGCCTAGGCCATAGCCAATGTTACACATGTGTGGAAATGATGTGTCTATATAAGGAAACATGGTCTCTATGTTCATAGAAAGATGCTTTTTATTTAGTGTCTTGTGATAAGATGAGTTTTTTTGCCTATTTTAGAATATCAAAGCAGCACTGTTTTAATGCTGCTGAAATGCTCATTATAGGCCTCAATAAAGGCTACTAGAATACCAGAAAGGCATTCTAAATTATGCCTTTGGGGAGAAAATAGAATGTAGTAATTATGTACAGTTATAGGGATGGTCATTATTTTTCAGCATGTTTTTTTTTTATCTGGTCAAGTTAATATGCATGTGAGCACAGCAGAGGAAAAGCATTCTATTACCTGACAAACTGAAGAAATCCTATTGTGTTACATAAAGAAGAATGCAGAAGAATCTTATAGGGGATCTTATATTTTATATAGCCTATATATTGTAAGGTTTATGTATAGCGGTATCATTGATGCTGGAGAAGCTAAATCAAAAAACATTTTTTGCGCATGCTGCTGTATATATTACAAGTAGGAACTATACTATTTAGAGCTCATTTAGAGCTATTGCTTTTTATTGTTTCCTATCTGACCTACATTCTGTTGCATTTATATTATACATATATTATAGGACAAACCACGAAAAAGTGATTTTATTATCAACTAGAGTGCCATTTGAGTTCTTTAAGTCCTTTCCCCTACATTAATTAATTTAGGAGGCAATATTCAATCAAATAAAGGTCAGCAATTATAGGAAGCCACACAATGTAGTAAATTACATATTTTAGAAGGAGTAAGAATTAATGCTGCTTCAGGATTTATCATGATACCGATAATATTAACCTAAAGGTCATAACATAGATCAAGTGCGTTATGACCTTTCTGTGTTAGCTAAGGGTTCCTGTCAAATATGGGGGTCTGGGGAGTTGGGCCTGATCTTGTGTCTCTGTAAATTTACAGAAGACGGTGTTTGCACGTCAAAGATGCCCGGAGTTATGATGCTGGTCCTGTGTGTGTGCTCCACTTTCTCTTCTTCAGCATTAATGGACTAGAGTCTCTCTCTCTCTCTCTCTCTCTCTCTCTCTCTCTTACACACACACTCTTTTCCCAGCTTGATCCTGCTTGAACACTGTCCCCTGCTGGTCAATTTTCTTTTCAACGACCACGTGGATGGAATAAATGATTTGAGATTTGCTGGCTGGGTTTGAGGCTATAATCATGCAGGCAGTTCAGATTCCAGCTGTTAAACAAATTAATTATGTGCTATCCTTTCTTAGTTTTCCTAGTCTTCCATGCTGTTTAGAAGCATTGGCTGATTTTTATATTAGATTTATTCAGTATATACTAGGTCATTCATTCTCCTTCACAAAGGTATCCATATATATTTCTATTGAATGTACTATTTAATACATTATACATAGTGATATAACATCCCAGAGCTCTTGGTTATGTTTTATTTAATCCATAAAGCAGTGGCATACATGCAGTGCAGTACCTCTTACATCCTGCAGGGTGTCTCCAACATCCGTCCTCTGTCAGGAGTACATCCGTCACTCTCTTGCCACCTGTCTTTGTCACCTCCTGGACAGACGTGGACCTGCAGGCACTTTGTTCTGGGATGTGAGTGAGGAAAAAAAATAGGTGTTTCAGAAGGGGGGTAATAAAAAAGAATAAGAAAGGGGGGAATCCTGAAGGAAAAATGCAAGAAGGGTTTTAGAATTGATTAAAAAAAATTAAAAGGAACAACAGAGGTAAATGGGAGAAGAGACTAAGAGCCAAAATATTGCATATTCATCAGGCTGTTTGGCCCGTGAAGATGAATGATCATCACGCTGTCTGACCACAGGCAAGAGTCGGAAAGCCGTCTTCCAATATGGAATGAAAAAGACACCAAGGACATCATGTGCCAAAGGTGATGTGCAGCACTGATTAAAAGGGGGAAAGTGCGGTACAGAGTAGGATAGAGGAAATAAACAGGTTCAGGTGCTGAAGACAAGACTCAGGCTGTGCAGCAGGATTAAGGATGTTATTTTAAATGCACTCTTGAGCAACTGTACAAAGCACATTTACTAGTCAGCAATTCCCCTACAGCTGCTGGAATAAATACCAATACCCAGCAGATATCCAACACTGCTGGATATCCGTTATTCTAATGTGAAAGAAGCTCTGGTTTTTCACTTTTTTTCTACTTTCTAGAAAAGCCACATGAGCAAAGCCCTACTTCAGTTTACACATATCTAACTATGATCTACGATACTTTAATTATTAAATAAACACAGGACGACTAGCTGAATGGATCTGCGCCATTTCTGCATCATTGTACACCCTTCAATCCTGTTCTATGCAAATGTATCAACTAGTAACATAAAAGTGGTCTACAGTTCAATTGAATGCCAAGCAGTACAAGAATCTGTCACAGCACTAATATATTACATCAGTAAGCAGGTCAAAATCATTATAAATACTCATTTCTATGAACAAGGATTCAAATAAAGCAGGCTCTTTAAATGCCTTATGGGCTTGAGGCTAAAGGAGCAGCATATAAAAAAGTGTGCATTCACAAGCTCTATTGCATATATCCATGATTATTTTACAAAGTCATAAAAAATTAATGGCTGACATTAATGAACAAGATTCCATCATTTCAACTTACTTGCCTGCAGGGCCATATGAAGGGAGTTTTACGCTAATGTCAGAAAAGGCTAGCTGCCTGATCGAAGCAGACTTTACAACTGAAATGTCACTCAGTCCGGCAGGGGCCGTAAAGGATGATTGCCTTTATTGATTTTATTGACTGATTGATCATATGTTGTGGTGCATCGCAGGCCCCCATTGTTTTGGCCAAGGAGACAGCTTTATTACTGACACTGACATGCAAGCCTCATGCTGAAAGACATTCAAATTTAATTCAATGTAATTTAATTAAACTATTTGGTGATACAAAACACACTGGGGTTGATTAAAATTAAAAAGTAATGATCAAGAAAATCAGTTAATCAACCGTTAAGAACCTGTCTGGTGAAGTAATTACTTTACAGTCACACAACCTATCCAGAAATGTCCTGTATTTGAGCAGCACATTTATGAACAGTGAGACTAACCAACCCAGTTAGTTAGTAGTTTTATTTACCTAGCTAGGTTCATGCAAATTCAACACACCTGTAAAATATGAATAGCTCTGGCTAGTGATAGTCTAACTCACTCAGCTGGCTAAAGGTTTAGATTTATATGTTTTTGAACCTGAGCTGTAAAATGCAGAGCTCTTGACATATTTAACTTGCGTAGTATAATAATTGGCAGATTATTATCACTCTGGGGTGGCACGGTGGCTCGGTGGGTAGCACTGTCGCCTCACAGCAAGAAGGTCCCGGGTTTGATCCCCGGGTGGGACGGTCTGGTCCTTTCTGTGTGGAGTCTGTATGTCCTCCCTGTGTCCGCGTGGGTACTCCGGTTTCCTCCCACAGTCCAAAGACATGCACGTTCGGTTGATTGGCGTCTCTAAAGTGGCCCTAGTGTGTGTGTGTGCCCTACAATGGATTGGCACCCTGTCTAGGGTTGTTCCTGCCTTGTGCCCTATGCTGTCAGCTATACACCGGCTCTCCCGTGACCCTGAAAAGGAATAAGCGGTTAAGAAAATGAATGAATTATCACTCTGAAGCATTCAAAAGTGAAGATAGCTGGTACATTGGATAGGAATGCTCGTCTGACTCCACTATCTCAGACATTGTTTCTGCTGAATAAAGATTTCTCGGCTTATGTCTGACTTTTCTTAGACTTTGTCTGTCTGTAAACTGCTTTTTTTTTTGAGTGGGAATTAAATTATTTAAAATTTGCATTTGTGTTACAGTCAGTCAGATTAAATGCATTATTATTATTCTTTTACTCTGTAAAGGTCATTGAAAAAATGTGGCGTGGTTGAATATTTGGTTCATAAACAAAACAAGTAAAAGTATTATGAGTTTATTATATTCCAATGTAGCCATTACAGTTATCCATGTACTCAAGTACTCTATTGTGGGTTCATGTAGTTTATTTTGATATTTAATGCGTTCAGATTGAAAGGCACAATCTAGCTTCACCCAAGAAAATGACTGTCCTAATCGTAGTGCATCTTATGTCTTTGTGTTCTCCAGCATCTGATACAGCCACTTTCAGTTTAGTAACATGAGCCTGGCAAGCCAAAATAAACTGATCTAATGTAAACTAATTACTTGCTGTAACATAATAGGATATGAAGACAGCTTGGAAATTAGAGCCCTAGTAGTTTCACATGCAGACACTTGAAACATTTGAACATATTTAAAAGATGTGAAAGCATATATTTCCATGCTGATATGTTCATTGATATATGCATAATTCCCTCAGTTGTGATCACAGGTTGTCATCCTGACCTTGCAGAGTGAGTTTAGTGACTGTCTGAACAGAGGAAATTGGGTTACTTGACAGCTCCTGGAAAGATTCCTCCACCTTCCACCTAATTAACTCAGCTTCCGCTCTAGGTCAGAATTGTGAGCGGGGTCGTATATGGCAAGCCTTGGATATTCATAGATGACAGCTAATACTTTTTGATATACCGTTTTAATAGGATTTACATGAGAGATGATAGGAGCTGTTGTGTGAAGGTTCCACTGGTGCTCAAGTTGTCATGTCCCATAAGCGCTACAACTTCCTAAATCTACATTTCCATGCGTGTTCATGGACATTTTATGTAATGAGGTGGCAAATGACATACTATGAGTGTCTGTATATGAGTGAAATGACTGCACAGAGAACACTACGGGAGTGAGCGCTGAACTTGAACTTTTTGTTACTTTCAGTTATACCCCTTTGCACGGCACAGTTTATAACTTAAAGGCTGAAAAAGGAACATTGACTTTCCAGCTTGCCTTTCATGTTTGAGGTTCTGCACAGCCAGAAAAACACACCTACACATTCAGCTCTCTGCAGAGAGACAAAGTGAAAACATAAACAGGCAATCAGAAATCAGGTACATGTGTGTTGCTGTACAGTATCTACTATTACTCTACCAGCTTGTTGGTGTACATTCGAATAGTTTGGTCAGTAAAACTGACATTGTAAGACGACTTCTTTTGTTTTGATTGTGACTATTGCACAAGCGATGGCAGCCATATAAAAATGTATAAAATGTTTAGTCAATAACAATGTCCTATACTTAGACTTTGCCTATTCACATGGTGCTTGGTATAGTTGCCGCCGCAACTGTCTGATAAGGAAAATAAGGTTTCTGTCACTTTTGTGGTAGCACCCTCTGAAGTGGGGTAGACTCAAAGCATACTTTGGGCATATTTTGGAGTTCTAAAAATCTAAAAATCTAAAGATCTAGCTCTTCCTTAGGAAATATAATGTGATATAAATAGTTTATGTTCATGTGCTGGTCATATCCCACAGCACTATCAATGATGATAAGTTTATTTAGACTACCACTTAAATCTTTTTGCTGTAGGTATAACGTTCATGATTTGTGTTATTGGCACACCCTCAACTCGACTCATAGAAAAACTATGAGTTCCAAAGTAATAACTGCAGCGTTGTAGGGCCATTCAAGTGGGCTCACCACTTAATTACAATTTTCCAGTAGGAATGAAGGCCAGTGGATGAATCTAGACTTGATCCTAACCATAACCTGTAAGACTGAAACAATCTTGATTTGACTCCGCCCAGTTAGGAGGAGCTGAATCAGGTCTAACTCCACCCACAAAATTTACAAAGTCAATTTGCCCAAAAGGTATGCAAACATCTCCAAAACTGTCTCCCAATAAACCACAACCGCCAATGATTGCATGACAAATAGACATTCAGCAGCATTGGGTGCAAGCAATACGGTTATGTTGCATCAGTTAAAATTCTTTCATCCGTAAGAGTTACTCTTTAACCTCATCACAAATCTGTTTCCTGATTTTGTCTCAAATGTAACATGTGATTTTAACCCATCTGAATGTTTTGCAAGTGTCTTTCTCACAGGGTTATTTGTGAGAGCACTGATTGGTCAAATCAGTCAGTGATGGACTGCATTCACCAATTACATCCAACAAAGGGAACAATATCTGCAGTCATATAGCACTCAGATCTGCAGACTCTAATCTGATCAACCTTTGGCCCATGGCTGTATACAGTTCCCTTCACAACAGCAGAGTTAATCAATGCACTGTTCCTTTACATTGCTAAAAGCGACACATCTTTGGCTCCACCATCTCACCCCTGGGAAAGGGTCACTTATTCTTGACACATGATCTTTCCCTTCTGCTTTTAATTGTGCAGAATTCCTTTCAATTCCACCTCAGTTGCAATCATCCTGAGGCATGTAAGATGCTTTGTGATGACAGAGTGTTAGGGCAATAGGGACAACCGCAATTCAACAGGGCATGTGGATGGCACATTCTGACACATCCAGGTTATGACATACTTTTTCTCTGAGTTTAGACAGCTATGGAGTTTACTTTTAGCCAGTGAGGGATTACATGCAGACACAGAAAGACCTCGTATTCCCCCACTGTTAGTTATGTGGGACGATCGTCTCGGCACTTCTGGGACTTCTCATCAGAGTGATTGTCTTGCTGCACACTGACCTGGCCTTTTGTCACACTGTGCTTTCCACACTTTGCTCTTTCCCTTCTCCACTTGTCCATGCTTCAATCCCCTTGTCCATTTTGGAGTTGTGTGAACTTTAAAGTGAAAAGACTAATTGCAGATCTTCTCAGCCATTTGTCAGTTTTCCCCAAATTCACCTGATAACATTCACTGAACTAAATCTACAAACTAATTAAGTCTAAGTCTCTAAATCTGAGTTATATTTGTTATCTATGACATAGTGTAACATTTAAAAGATGCCACAGGACTGTTTGTTGTGACTGAGGTGATTTGTAACTGAAAGAAACCCTCCTTTCAAGGGTTTTTGAAAACAAATATGTGGTTAAACTCCTGAACTGAAAAGAATCCAGAATATATTACTTCTAACAAATGTGTATGTCAGCAGCAGAAGCACAGTTGTCAGTTATGGCAAATGGCAATACATTTTTTGTGCTCAGAAATTTAGCATATCACCCAGGTTGAGAGAAAACAGCTTTGAGCAGCTTAAAGCATACTCTGAAATTAGATTGACCAGCAAGGCTTTTCTAATCAATCATAAATCACCACCAATCAGAACAAACCAGCTTGGAGCAACATGAAATTCATTCTGAACAGTATTTTCTGTCCCTTGTGTTTCAAATCAATGTTGAACTATTGTGGACAACACTAGAAGAAAAATGTTAGTTAGTTTTTTAAATTAGTGTTTACATTTACATTTAGGCACTTAGCAGACGCTCTTATCCAGAGCGACTCAAAAAGTGCTTTGAGGTCACCATCAACAAATATATACTGTTACTAGCTCAGATGTCTATTAAGAGTACAATTTGTTAACTTGGCATAATAAATCAATTGGCCAAACTGAGGGCTCAACATTTAGAATTCAGTTACAAAAAACAGACTGGATTTGTTAATAGTGAAAGGCCTTAATACATTATAATCACATGGTTACTGCCACACTACTAATCAGTCTGAAAAAGCACTGATATCTAAATCTGTCTTTTGGCAGTTGAGTTCCTACCATGGTAATCCTGACAAGGGCAGCTAGACCCCTCAGGCTACAGTAGTGGTGACACATACATAGATGCTGGGGAAAACCCACCATATTCATACAGGGGTTCGACAATGAAACTAAAACACCTGTCATTTTAGACCACAATAATTTATTAGTATGGTGTAGGGCCTCCTTTTGCGGCCAATACAG
>JAOVYV010000019.1:20616411-20627135 GCA_025674545.1 Hassar affinis
AGTGTATGAGAACTTGTGTGGGTGTATCCATGACAAAATGTGTATAAAGCTAACTGATCTGTATCTACACACATTTCTGCATATGCCAGGATTTTTTTTGAGAGCGAGAGAGAAAGCAGATATCAACAAGCCAGAAGCAGTAAATCCTGAGAGGAAGAAAGCCAAAACTGGGCTATCTTGAAGGACTGCAGTGAGAAACAATTTGCATAAGCTTCTCTTTCATCTGAGGGAGGCACAGCAGAAGTTTTAGGAGTTTTCTGCTTTTTCTTTTTTTTATGTCTTCAACATTTCAATTTGTAGAGAAATGCCTTGCACCTTACTTCTGTATGTCTTGTACTGTTTTCCATTTTCTTTATGTCCTACCTCATTCCCAGGTGTTTTCTGGGAAATTATGGCACTTTTTACCTGTCCTGCTAACTGAGCCAAAGCAATGTCTAGCTCTGACCCAAGGGACTTATTTTTATGAAATTGCTGCTACCTTTCATGGCTCTGGTCGCTTAGTTTAAATGAGGAGACAACAACCATTTGTCAGAAGGCTGTGGCATAATGGCATGGCTGCTGAAGTGGCTCATTAGAATCAGCCCTAGAGTTTGAAGAGTAGGAAGCCTAATAGCATCTCACATGGACTTGGTCACTAATCACCTAATTTATGGTGGAAAGTGCTTGGGCAATTTCTTGGCGTAATTCTTGTTAAGTAATTCAGATTGCATTGTCTCTGTATTCCACTAGCTTATATTTCTGGACGATTCATTTGTATGCAAATTTGGATATATGGAATATGTAGCACTGGGATGTAGGTTATGGAGAAATGGTCAGTTGTCAGTACTGGGTTATGATGGCACATTCTAATAAGCACACAAAATTATGAATATATATAAAACCAAACTGAGCCAAGAGCTTTTGTACATCATTCTTCCAAAGAATCATGGTACTATATTTCGGTAGAGCAAATTGTTTTGATGAATAATAATGAAAGAATTTGGCAGGATATTGTAGTATTGTCATTTGGTAAGTAAAAAATAATTATGTTATTATTATTATTTTATATTCTTCTTTCCAGTTTGTTTAAAAATAATTCAAAGAATGTAAAGTGTCTAAATTACGTACAATTTGTATGAACCTAGAGTAAAAGTACAATTAGTCCTTTCATGCAGGTTTTATATGTTTATACTTATTGGAATTTACAATGTTCATATTTGAAGAAATATCATTATCATGTTTCATCATAGATAGATAGATAGATAGATAGATAGATAGATAGATAGATAGATAGATAGATGATTGATAGATAGATAGATAGATAGATAGATAGATAGATAGATAGATAGATAGATAGCACATTGAATGTTTAATTCCTCTATAAATGATCTGTTTTTGCCAGTACACTGTGAGAATGCATTTGTGTATTCTGTGCATTGATGCAGATTTCCAGCTGAAGGAAATCTCTGTCTTTTGTGAAACGTTTGAGTGATAAATGGGCCGTGTATGTGTCTCAGAGGCATATAGAATCCAGAATGATCATAAATCATGAATACTTATGCATACTGTACAGCATGGGACTCAAGAGAAAGCTCAAGATCCATATACAGGACAGCTTTTTTGACAGTACCAATGCACAAGACAAAATCGAAAATAGCATAGACAAGAGTGAAAACACAATCAGGAATCAAACTCCAGAATAATGTTCTGTAGAGTATAATCCAAAATAGTAGTCTTTGAAAAATCTCAAGTTATACGCTGGAGATTTTAAACACTGTGTTCACTTACTGTGTACTCTATGAGACACATCTACAATATTGTTCCACCCTGTAGATGTAAAGTCACAGACAGTAGCTCATCTGTTGTTGGTAAGTGGAACTGAGAAAATGGACAATGAGTGTAGAAAAAAGGAGGTGGTCATAATGTTATGCCTGATGTGTATGTGAAATTAGCAAGTAAACAGGAAACTGGGATTAGAGATTGCATTAGAACTCAGGATAGTAAGATGCATGCTAATGTTAATGTCCTAGTTTTAATCAGCAGTAATAATATTAAGACGTCCCTTCTGCCATGTTTCTAATATATTTCTCGGAATCGGTCTAAGGCTCATTTATTTCATAATGAATAATTCTAACATAATCTGACACATTTTCCATCAAAGTCTTTAACAAGAAAAGAAATCTGCCTCTCAATTATATCTAGTTTTAGTGTATTTTATGCATGCATTTTATATGCAAGTGTATTATAAGGGGCGTTAACAAAATCTTATGAACAAGTGCAAGTAGACAGTCCAAACATGTCCTCAAACAAGAACCATTAGATGGTGTTTAATCTCACTGAACGTAAAGTATATAGTCATTATCTTGCTTGTTTCAGTGAAACAGAAATAGAAGTAATACTTAAGTGTGATTAATTATTGTTTAGGCAAAGCATGTCTTTAACTAGATTAATGATCATAATGTTGTCAACATTATTATCTGTATGTGGAAACACACACACACACACACATACACACACTCACACTTTTTAATTTCTAAGTATTTGTGTGTGGGGAAAAAAAAGCATTAGGCCAATCAATAGCAAGCCATGACTGTAGATTCTGGTGTTGCAAGACAACATTAATAACAACATAGCCTCAAACTAAATTGAAAACCTTTCATACTTCACTTATGTTACTATCTAGTGGATTTTTCTTTTTTTTTTGCATATCAATGATTCAACAACATGAAATCATCCAACACAGGTTAGTCCCACTCCCAATCTATGCAATACTATCATACTACATACTCTAGTCTTACAATATAATACTATAGAAATGGTTCTTTACATTATAGACACAACATGGTAGTTTCAGTAAAGGTAGCTGATCACAACATTGTTAATGTACCCTCTACTCCTTCTTGTTACTCCTCTGTATTCCTTAAATTCCTTAAAATATGCCCTGGATCAGTGCCAAAATGTAATCAGTTTATTTGGTAACAGCAAGGACAGATGGACTGATGCAAAACAGATAGATGCACTGACTGAGGCAAAAATCTTTCATAGCCAGAAGTTCCTGAATATGAATGTGCAACACCTCATTTCAGACATTTGTCTTTGCTGTGACCTTAAACATTAAATCAATTACAAAATTGAAACAGTTAATCTGCTAGTTCTGAGGATAATTCCATATAAATTGATAAATTCCATATAAACACACTTGTTCCTGATATATTGCACCAAGGGGAATATCTGAAAACATAACGAAAACATATTGTGTAGTGGCAGAGGCATAATTAGCAACTCGTGTAGTACGCATTTGGCTTTGTGATATATTGTTATAATTATGTGAATGTCTAAAAGTTTAATCCTGGCTATGGCCCTTGATGGAAATCTTTGCTTTTAATGATTTGCCTCTGAGTCTACAATCATTTGCTAAAGTTTTATACTCAAATATACCGATCAGCCATAATATTAAAACCACCTGCCTAACATTGTGTAGGTCCCCGTTGTGCCACCAAACCCTTCAAAGAAAGAAATGCATTTTTTTCTACCTTTAATGCAATATAGCACTCAACAAAATTCAAGTGATAAATAAATAGAAACATGGAAGCTTGGAAACTGAAAAGGCAGCTTTACTATCCCAACATGGATACTTTAAATTCTTGCACTTTTCAATAGCTTTATCTGTTACTAAGCACACAGAATGCGCATGCACACATGGCTCTGTGCTGTCAGTTTTCTCTCTCTCTCTCTCTCTCTCTCTCTCTCTCTACTTCTCTCTGGTTAGAGCTCTCCTATGAAACACAAACATGCACACAAATAAACTCATGGTAATGAGCCTCAGGTGAGACTCATTAAGCATATATAAGATGTCATTGTCAAACAATGACAATCTTGATGATGAGACCTTATCACCCAAAGAACATTCTGAAGCATGGCGTGGCAGCATCGTGATATGTCACTGGTTTGATTCAGCTGGCACAGGAGCTTTAGCCAATATAGAGAAAATCGTGGATAGCTCCAAAATACAAATCTATTTTAGCGCAGAAGCTGTAGGTCTCTGTTAGACAGCTGAAGATAAATAAAAAAATAATCTTTCAGCACAATACCAACCCAAGCCAATAGCCTGATTGTTTATGTTTAATTTTTGCTGCTGCTATCCTGTTATCTCTTCATGACAACTGAAGACCTAGATCCAATGAATGTACTATTATAAACACAAATTGGTTGAGGGAGGGAGGGACACATGTAGTAAAGTATGTTATTGCAAGTATGATATCGTGTTTGTTGTGCTTCACTCAGTCAGTCTTGTACATCCTTCACCAAGCACCCTGTGAGCTTTATTTTCGCATTATGGAGAAAATCCATCAGTATGCTCTGATCTTAGCTTTTTCTCTTTCTACCCATTCATCACCACTCTCTCCTTCTATTTATCTGCCAAAACCCTGCAGGTTGTTGAGGTCTTGAAACCCATTGCTTTGATAGCCTGGTACTAGCGGCCTCAAGTGCTGGAGCAAGCATTAATATGAGTGATCCTGTTTTCACATGTCTGTATTGAGAGTTTTGACAGGGTGATGATCCTCTTAGGTTTTTTCCCCTATTCAACCCAACTATCTGGGCAAATTGCTGAGAGCCCCGTCAGGAAAAGGCAGCAGCTTCAACATAGGCCTGGCAGATGGATGACAGTGTATCATGGAAGCCAAATCTGCGGTTCAGTTGTTTTCAGAAGGCAAAAGCAAGCAGTCAGTCAGTATACATGTTATGCTCAGCAGATGTGTAGGCCATAGTGTGTGTGTTTGTTTGTGTGTGTGTGAGAGAGAAAGAGACAGAGAGAGAGAGAGAGAGAGAGAGAAAGAGAGCAAGAGCTTGATAGTGTAAAGACCTGAGGCAAGAAGAAAAGAAATCACTCCATTTGCAGTCATACACCACCCACAGTGCTGGAGACATTTTCACTTGCCATGCCATAAAACGCCATCTTCACGTGTCTTTTAATAGAGGTGTGTAAACCTTTTATACCCAAACACATGTTAAACTAATTATAATACACCTATCATGTACCTCAAATAAAGATCAGCTGTTTCTGTGGGACTTTCTTTTCTTAGAATCTTCTTGGTTACATCCAACGGCTTATACAATGGTCCACAAAGAGCTTACAAAGCATATATGGTCAAAATATGACCAAAACATTAGATGTACCATGTAACACTGAGAAGGTCATCATCACCAAGTGGAGAAAATGGAGCACCATACTGACATTACCATGGACCTGTCAGAATTTCGGGCAAGTACTGGTCATTCGCAGCATTCCACAAGCTCTGGGTTCCACAGTTTGACCCAGGTACTGGATTTTGTCTGTGCAGGGTTATGAATGAATGAATGTTACATTTATATAGTGCCTTTCTCAAACCCAAAGACACTTTACAGTCAACATACAACTTTAACACCAACCACACTCCGGTAAGAGGTGGCAGCCAATTGCACACAGCGCAGTGGCGCAAAAAGGTAGTATGCAGCATATGCGATGCATAGGGGCGCTGCACTAAAGGGGGCGCCAAATCAATGCCGGACACATAGTAACTAGTAAAATATATGCGATAATATGTTTGCATATATTGTCTATATATATTATATTACATAAATATGTCTGCGATAATATGTTTGCATACACCTCAGAAAGTATGTAGTTGCACCCCTGACACAGCGTACTCCCAACCGGAGACCACAGCCCCCTGGGGGACTAAATGGGGTGCAGGGAAGGGAAAGCAGACAACACCCAGGACAGAGCACCATCCACCCCTGTATGGCAGACACACACGTTCACACACTCACACCAGGATTATAGGGCAATATTTAGTACATCCAATTCACCTAACGTGCATGTCTTTGGACTGTGGGAGGAAACCGGAGTACCCGGAGTAAACCCATGCAGACATGGGGAGGACATGCAGACTCCACACAGAAAGGACCCAGATCACCCCACCTGGGGATCAAACCCAGGCCACAGATTGATCAATAAAACTCTGAAGAAAACATGAAAACTCAGAAGAAAGTTTTGGTTTTTGGTTACTTTAGGCCTGGCTACTGTCTTATGCCCAGTGTTTCCAGAATAGGCTACAGATACGCTGCTACCCTGTGTGTGTACAGTAATAAGTATTGCATGACCAGTAGTTACAAAGAATCTGGCAGGCTAAGAAAATAACCCGAATATACTGAATATACAGGGTAGAAATTCAGTTTTATTTTTGTTCTTTCTGAACAGAAAATATATTTTCATGTTTCTGCTCCACATTCCCCTGTTTAGTTGGAAACTGGTTTGGATCAAATAAATAAATGGCTAATCATTTTCTTTACATATGATTGCCTACTCTGTTTATAGTAAAAGTATAAAAAATACTGAGTATAAATAAAAAACCAAACACAGCATTTAATCAGAAACATGCATTTATCTGCTGACATTTTCATAGCAGTGTGCATTGTTGCGTTCATGTTTTCTGTAATGTTCAGTGCAAGATTTGGTTTCATTTCCCTTAATGTTTTTGTTCCCTGTAACATTTCTAATTCATGTCTGAGATATCCAGCACTAGTTTTAGTGTTACTATAAAATGTAAAAAGAAGTCAGTACCTTTTTGCCCAAGGGGAGTAAGATAATGAGGCCTATTCATCTGTGTCAGCCACTAACAATTTCAGTCTCTTGAATAAGGCATAAAATGAGCTGGTTCAGTGTTGACCATGTGTCAGTTTGGCGCTCAAAATGTATTCCAAGTAATGTGAAAACAAGAGCTAAAGCCTCATTTATATCTCATGAAATTGCCTGGAAGGCATGTGGGGGAAACAGACATTTTGAATAACAGAAAGTGAGAGAGTGAGAGAGAGAGAGAAGGGGTTTATTCAAAATAAATAAATAGCATTATGCTAAATAGCAAACTTTAAAAGATATTAAACAAGTCTGACTTTTCTGACATCACATGATATCACTGTGAGATCAACTAAGGTTTCTTTCTCATGTTTTTTAGATCTATGCAAACCTTCCTGTCTTAGAACTGAGATGCTTTTTTATTTCCTCTTTTCATTGAAAATGCATCTCCTTCCACTAAAAAGCCTGCAATAAAAGCTATGGCAATAAACCCAAAGAGTAGACCGAGAGGTAGCACATGCCAAACTGCCATAGTATATATCATGAAAGGAAAAAAACTATGATCACAGAAAAAGGCAAGGGAGAGTTCAGCTATTATTCAGTTGATTGGAATTTAATATAAGCTAATCTTTTTTTCATCTAATGAAAGCTGTGGTTAATTATGAAGGAGGGTGGCACAAAGATGAATCACTCTGCTGTCATTTTAATTTTAAGAACCATTTTGCATAGATGAAAGCCCTTTCAATTTGTAGTTCTGTCGTTCTTGATAATTCCATATTGAACTGCATTAAATGTCATACGGTATCTGATGGAATGGAAGTTTCCTCTTGTACAAACGACCCCCTTTACAATCACATATCATTGAGTTTATACAATGTGTCCTGATTATAGACAGCAGATCTAATTTACAATATGAAAGCAATCATTTTAGCTGCAGCCCTGTGGAATTCACATATGTTGCATCAATGTGCATCCACATCTGTGTAAGACTGTGTATTCCACCATGCTTTCTCGAGCTTTGTGTCCTCATGCAAACTCAATCAGTAGCTCAATTATGGGACATTCAGAAGTGTGAGTTAGCGTAGCACCTTCTGGCTTATTTCTGTAATTGCATCTCAGACTATCCTCTAGGAGGATCCATTAATCATGGTGAGCATTTCTCTGACATGAATCTCAACTTTCTCAGCTGCTGCCAAGGCATGATTAGTGGCTAACCTGAGGGCACCTGTCAAACTGCTGATATGCAGATGAGCTGTCAAGTATGAACTGAAGATAAATTTAGACACAATAGCACTTAAAAATAAGGACAACCACATTCATTGAATATTTATTCATGCTAAGTTACCCTATGCTAACACCGGTAAGATGCTGTCACATTTGACAATTGAATAAACATTTATTTAACAATTCATGAACATTCAGTGAATATCTATGTACTGAATGTATTTGCATAGAATAACCAAAGCTGATTCAGAATTATCTTGAATAATCCACCTAGTAATAACACCTAGCTTCAGGGATTACTGTTGGAAATGAACACTTTGGCCAGTTAACCTTTGGTTTTGTTACTGTATTATTGTTAATAAATGTTTTTGTTCTTTTACCGTGCACAATTTGAATAAAATAATTGGGATATTTGCATCACGTTTGCTCCCACTCCAAAGCAGTAATGATGGAAGACTGTGTTCTCTTTGCTGTTATGAAGAACTGTGTGGTATGCACTGATCCTGTGCACCTCAGGCTGTGCAGACAGGTTGGAGCACACCAACGAGCAAAACACAAAACAGGAAATTTGTATATTGCAGATTACAGATGGTCATTCTCAAAATGTTCTCCTGTGGCACTTCTGCTGCCCAGTAAACAACAGATTATCACAAAGCACCACCTTCACTGTCAAGAGAAAACTAGCTGTGCTACTGTTGGCAGCTCACACGGGTTTTGTTGTTCATCATGGACATACTAGGAAAAGCCAGTAAACCACTGTGTTTACTCACTGTGAAAAAATACAAGTGCAACATAGCTTCCACTGCTCTCTGCCATACATACATAAATAAATAAATAAAACTGTGACAAGCTGGCTTCTGGATAAGTACAGAGCTAATGCTGAAGTGCAAGGTTGTACTGATTAAGTATAACCAAGGGACTGCCTAGTTTGGTGAAGACGAAAAATCTATATCCTTATCACCACTAAATGGAAAATGGAGTCTTTTCAGAAGGCCATGTTATCCTCCAGACCAGTCAGAATATCTCTCTGGTATGACGGCTGTTCCTCTCTCGTCCACTAAAGATGAGATTAATAGACATATTCAAACATTAGTATGTTAAGGTACCAGTTCCAGTTCCAGACATTTCCTCACAACGCACCAGATTGTCTGCCAGAGGAAATAGCAAATGTCTGAATGAAATTAACTTCCAGATATGAATGGATTCAGTACAAGCCCATTTATCATACTCAACAGCAATGACAAATCACTCATTTTAAACAATTACCGTATTTATTTTATGCTTTGGGTCTACCTGAAATTTGGCTAATGAACCTGCCAATTTTTGCCATGTAACATAGATGCCCACAAAACAATTTTGTTAAGATAGATGTGGATCACAGACAATTGACATTGCTAATACTATTTGTGTTCTTATAAGATATGGATTCTATTCAGCATGGCAGCTGTTCAGTAAAAACATTTCTTGGCACCATCAAGTCAGTTTGGCTCATTTACTGTAATATTGCCTTCTAAAATCAACCCAACTCAATTGGCAACTTAAATTACACTCCAGGCTCAATAGCGATTTAACTAATAGCAACATTTGTTCTATTTTACTGTGTTCGTTAAGTTATTCGCAATCCAATAGACTGCTTACCAACCTGGCATCCTCAGCCTAGCAGAGCAAATAGTTTGAAAGTCTGAAATGAATTGCTTAATTTCGTTTCTAGCTTTAAGCATTTTGGCGTACATGTTGTGTTTTTCGAGTTTTATGAGTTTGTTTTTGCAATTGCTAAGTCATCCTGAATTTCAAATGCAGAATTTTGTCAGAATTACTTCCAAACAATGCCCCACTGTTCCTCACACAGCTCTTTTTCCAGCTGTGTGGGTGGCCTGCTATTTTTGTAAATAATCTTCTTAAATAAGCATCTTCAATAAGCTTCTTTAAGAAAAAACAACCCACAAATCAACAGCAATAAACAAACACTCTGACGTAAATTATTAGTCTGACCTAATTTGATGCTTGATTTTATATGAATAAGAAAAGTGTCTAATCCAATAACCTTTTTCTTACGATTCAGAACTTTTCATTTTGTTTGTGTAAGGGGTTTGGGATAGTTATACATTATTTGCCTCCTACACTGGTTTGACAGAACCTTTGGGTTCCCCCAAAGAAACCAATCAAAGAACCCACTGAATCTTGTGTGTCTGCAAAATAAGTCAGGAATTCAGAAAGATCTTATGTGCTTATCTGGGAGACAAGAAACCTTTCAAGAGCAGTACAATTCCAGGCTTGCTCCACATTGTTCCTCTGTTTCTGTAATAGATGGCGAGCCTAGGATACCTTTTTCTTTCTGATTTCTTTGTGTCTGCTAAGTATTTTTCCTTATCAGCTGTTACAGAAACAATATCAAGCCTAACACCAGTGATCTGGAAATCTAATCATATCTGTGTGAATGAATTAATCTGTCTAACAGAGCATATTGTAGAAAGGGGCGAACGCCGTGCAATCATTCAGCACACAACTTTATGCTTTAACTACTGCAATCCATGACTGTGGAAGATGTAAATCTTTGCTTTACTAATAAAAAAAAGATTATGTGAACACTATATTCTCTATGCTTGCCTAGTACAATAGCACTCATATGGATCAAAATAAATCTAAAGGAAGAAACAATGCAGCACAACAAAGATTTTTCCAGATTTCTGAGCATATGGCTTTAAAAATGTAAGTATATAAAACAAATATCTTGCTAATACAGTGTGTACTGTCTCTCATTAGTATATATTAGTGCCTGGTGTGTTAAAATATCTCTTTTTATAATAATGATGGCTGTTACTTTATGTTTTAGGGCGGCACGGTGGCGCAGTGGATAGCGCTGTCGCCTCACAGCAAGAAGGACCCGGGTTCGATCCCCGGGTGG
>JAOVYV010000019.1:20670845-20684431 GCA_025674545.1 Hassar affinis
TGCCTGTGTCGTTTCCGGTCAAAAATAAAATTGCTGGTTGAATAAAAGTAAATTTAAGTCAAAATTTGCCAGGGGTAATTTTGGGCATGACTGTATATATATATATATATATATATATATATATATATATACATACGATACAATCTGCTCAGGAGTTCAATTCGATTTTTCGATATTCTCACAATATTTTAAACAAAATTTTATTTACAAAGACCAATTATGAAAGTCACTTCTTTTTTATTTCTTAAGTGTAAAATGATGCACATTTTCTTGTATACGTTTTTTGCAGCTTCACCATATCTCAAATTACTGAGTGAAAACATTCCTTTTTTATTTTTGAAGAATTCTAGTCTCATTCAAATTAAAAGAATGAGTTTATGCGGGGAATCTGTAATAATCTCTGTTTGGCCGCAAGTACAGCGGTGGAAGCCCAAACAAACCGAGTGACGCAGTTTACGTGGTTTAGTCCTGCTTGGGAAGCAAGCTTTAAAGTGCGGAAAAACACTTTATGTGTGATGCTAGTCCAGCTTCGTTCTCTGCTACCTCCATATTTTGAGCGTTGTCTGTAACGACAGCAATGTTGCTGTCGATTTCCTCGGCTATGTTTAGCCCGGTGTGTGACTCAAAAAGAGGGCGTGTTTGGAGTATGAAGCTCACCATTTCCCACTCTCTGGTAATCACACGTGCTGTTATAGTGATATAGCTCTGGGTAGCCCTTGTAGTCCACCCGCCTGTGGTTATTGCTAAACTGTCTGCCTCTTTCAAAGTTTGCATCACGTTTGCTTTTATTTTGAAGCTGCGGCTCAGTGCTAGTGAGGCTGGAGAACTCTGCTGTTGAAAAAAATGGTATTACATACATTAAATGGCATTATAAACAGAGTGCACATGATATCGTCCAACTCCACAATTCACATCGTCACATTTTTGCATCGTTACACGCCTAATATATATATATAACGTACGAGATAAAGTGATATAAGAAGAGTAAATAATAACTCCAGTGTCCACTTTCTTCAGAAGGACATGTTTTTCAAGGATTGTTGACAACAGTGACAGTTGATCCCTTTCTTTTATTTTTTTAACATGTTGGAATAGTCATTTGAACATTCATTCATGCAGTTATCCAATCAGCCAATCGTGTAACTGGTGAAATGCATAACTTGGAGTAGATACAGGTCAAGAGCTTCAGTTAATCATTTATTTTCCCAGAAACTGAACAATTGAAGATAAAAAAATGTTGTCTAGTCTTTTCTAGTCTCTGATAGTTTCAGATTGTGGTTTGGTCTTCTGCTGTTGTAGCCCATCTGTCTCAAGTTTTGGCATGTTGTAGCATTCCTAGATGGTTTTCTGCTCGTTATGGGTGTAAAGAGCAGTTACCTCTCATCTCTCCTTTCAACAAGCATTTTTTAACTATACTTTTGTTTAATTCTGCATTTACTTTAGGGACCGTTGTGTGTAAAAAGCCCACCACACTGTCACCCATGACATGGTCTAAGTCACTGAGATCAAATTTGATGTGAACATAAACCGAAACCTGCATCCACATGATTTTGTGCATTGTGCTGTTGCCCTATAATTGGCTGACTCTATAATTGCATGAAAGAGCAGGTGTCCTTAATAAAGTGGACAGTGAGTGTATGCACATGTTAAATGCAAATCAATATGTACACAGTATACTGTATATTCTGCAAATATGTACAAAGCAAATGCTAAAAACATGCTTTTAATTTTAGCATGACAATATAAAATATGGAAAACTTCAGCACGGAAGGGTGGAGCTGAGTACTTATGCAAGGCATTGTACGATTTTTGGATTTGTTTTCCTCCATTTTCCTCTTCTCTGCCAGTGTTGCATGGTTTTTATGGTAATGATCTTACCAGATGAGGCATGATAAAAACATTAAATGAAACCAAAGCAAACACTAGCTTACAGATTTTCCATTTCCTTTTTTTTTCTTTTTCTTTTTTTTGCTATTTTTTAAAACCATTGCTCATTAGTCTGCTGCTGTGATAGCAACCCACTCAATCATTAGGAACATTGTTCAGACTTTCTTCTGTGATATATTTCCTCTCCATTTTAAACTGAGATGTGTCAGAAATTAGAACAGTGTAATATTTTGTAATGGTTTTTATATTTGTGCTTTATTTCTCTTTTCTGTCTAATCAGAGAGTGTGACTGAAGTTCGAACGAACATCTACGTCACCAGTTTTGGACCTGTTTCAGATACAGACATGGTAAGACTTGGTTTTGTTGTTGATGCATTTGTCTACTATATAGTATATGCTATCTTTTAAATTATACTGCCTTTTTAATCATTTGAGACTAGAAACCTGAATGTGTGAAAATTGAGATGTTTCTACTTGCCATTGAAATGAATTCAGTGCACATTTGCTTGTCAAATGGAGCTTGGAGGAAAAGAGATTTTTTCCCCTTGCCCTGTTGAACACATGAGTGTAATGTTTTGTTATAGGATCATTTAAGAGAGAAGGTAATTGGTAACAATGCAGGACAGAGGAAATGTATGCATCTTAATCATACAAACAATTGGCTCTGGAGCACAAGATGAATCACCATAGCTGTGTGGCAGCACTTTGTATTCAGGATGAGACCTAATGGTGAGAAGAAAAGTGTACACTCTGTCATGTTATATGGAGCGTAAAATGATACTTGAATTACAAAGCAATAATTAGTCAGGTTAACATTAACATTAATCAGTCTTTGAGTCTGGGATGAAAATAAGTCCTGTATGTGTCCTTATTATTATTTTTCTTTTATTTATTTATGTTTGTACCAGCTTTACAGAGCCATTTAAAATGATAATCATCATGGTATTATATAACATCCCCAGCTCCTTACAGATGTGCCTGAATAGCCATATGTTTTCCTCAAAGTTCCACCATAATTTCAGTGTTTATACCACAGTGATGTTGAATTCATGACTCAGAAGTTCTTTAACAGTCAGTTTATTGTAACACACTAGTTGTAATATGGTCATGTTCATGAACTCACTGTATGTTGAACATGATGAATGTTTAGCATTCTCTAATGTTAACGATAAAATGTTGATTAACAAAGAGAACCACTTATATGGAGAGGCTTTTTAGTAGATGTTTTGTCTGACATTTTTGGAAGGAGTCTTGATTAAATTTATTTTTTATGGTTTTTCAGTAACGTGTCAAGCTGAGTTTTGTTTTTGTTACTGTTATTTGCCTCATTAACACAAAAAAGAGAGGCTGGGTAAAAAAGGCAAAAATATAATTTCATAGTACAGTAGAACATCTCTGCTATACACAATATGTTCAACAATATTTACATTTAAATATTTCAAATTTTCACTTAAGTTGGTGTCAGTAATGGAGTTGCATTAAATTAGAAAAGAATGTAGAATAGAAGCATGTTCACTAATGCTTTCAGACTTTTGAACTCCACTCTACTTTATGCATATTAAAGGAATTCAAAATGTAAACATTATCAACCCAAAAACATACTTTATTTTACTGTCCGCAGTAAGACTGGAGCCTTGGAGTTATAAATAAAAAATTGTAATCATTAGCAAATCCCTGTTGTGTAAGAAGGAATAAAACAAGAGCTGTCACAAGATTAAAATGTTTTAATCGCAATTAATTTTGTTTAATCACGGTTTTAACACATTTGATTTGCGTTGTACGTGCAGGTAGGCATCATAGGGCCATTCAAAAAGTCGTTGCTGTTTATTACTGGTCTATTTTAAGAGAAACGACTGTTGAATGTTGCCTCATTATTCACTTGCCTTTATTTGTTAAAAGAGAAATATTAAAGATGATTGATGTCTTTTCATTTTTTTTTTTCAAATTTAAAGGGAACTGCACAGTGTGTAGGGAGCTAGGGAACCTGGGTATATCACTTCACCGGAAGCTCTGTTACTTATTTATTTATTATTAATTGCCAGAGGAATAAGTAATTATCAGGGACAGATTAGCAGTATAACAATAGTTTCCAATGAGAATTCAAAAGTTCAAGTAAAGAAAATAAGAAAATGTAATATTAAAATAGTAACAATTAACAAAACAAGTACATAGGAGTTTGCGTACGTGTTATGTGGATCTGTCACCTTAGTCGACATGAAACTGATGTAACATACATAATCATCCCACAACCCACAAAGCGCTAGAACTTCTTCATTCTCCATTGTTCCTTTTGAGCTTTAGTAATTTATGATAGCTAACGAGCTAGGAGATCCTAACACTGAACACGAGAGATCAGAGCACTGTGCAGGAGAAACAACAACCAAAACATACATTAAACAGCTATGGGTTTGTGTAATTTAACTAATTTTTAATCTGCGTTAAACTTTTTAGTGCCATTCATCTTTTTAATTGAGGTCAATTCTTTAACACATTTTTTGCATTATTTTTGTATAACAACACAATGTCACATGTTTTTCCTTACTTATAGTAAACATTATATTATGGCTGTGCAGCCTTGTGGAGCCATCACATTATTCTATACAGGAAGAAATGGCTAGAAGATTACATTAAACAAAGGAAAAATGCCGATATTTGTGGTTGATGTGTCATTTTTGTTGTTAACTAGAAGAATATTTCTAAATGTATAAGGCCAAATGGGCCCCTTGTCAATGTAGTTTATTTCTATATTATTAATTTGTCTCTTCATTTCATTTCTGTTTGTATCTTTGTTTCTACATATCTCTTTTTTCTATTTCCACCTTGGTCATTATGACTACTTCCACTACACTAATACATTCTTTCTATTTTCTGCTCTCCTCCATTTTTGTTCTTTTTTTCCTCTTCCTATATTCTGTCCTATGTTTGCCCCCCCCCCACACTCTTCAGGTATTGCATCATTCTGCCTAGCTCACTCACACTTCTTTCTTGCATGCGTTGTGTCTGACGACTCTGTAGTGTTGAAATTGACACTAGGCTAATCTAACCCAGGTGCTATGTTGAGCCTTATGCATGCTGAGGGAGGCAGCGCCAGTCAGACGCTCGCCCCAAGAGCCCGGCTAATTCTCGGCTTGTTTCAAAAGTGCACTGCAGAGCAAAGCCACTGCTGACATCAGGAGGTTTAATATCTCCTGGGCCGGAACTGATTTAAAAAAAAAAGATCTTTATTGCAAGAAAAAGAAGCAGGGTCATTGTTTTCCTATTTCCCTAGACTTTACTTGAATACTGTATAGTTTCTCTGTAAATTATTCTCTATTAACTAGAAATGAAGTGACATACATTATATTAAAAATAGTCCCTCTGACCACAAAGTACTGTTTAATAAACCTGTACTACTGCAGTTGAGCAAGCAATGTCTGTCAACAACCATCACACTTTGTCCTTTGTGAGGATATACATTGTCCTGACACTTTCATGGAATCACTGTGACTTTGTTGGTGGCAGATTAAGTATTTTAGTAATCCCTTTGATCCCCTGGGATTTACACGCTCAACAGAATAATGCTAAAAGCAAACAAGCAAACAAAAACATCCAGAGATGTCAAAAGAGAATGGCCAGACTAGTTTGAGTTTACAGGAAGGATAACTTGAAAAAACGCTCATTACAACTTTGGTAAGCAGAAAATCATCTTGAAACTTGAGGTGGTTGAGCTACAACAGGTAAAGACCACATTGGGTTCTTTCCTAACAAAAAATAACAGAGGCTACAGCGGGCACATGCTCACAGAAACTGGGCAGGCAAAGATTTTCCAGTCTTCAGTTATAAACATGAACAAGATCACTTTTTTCACATTGATGATGTTCAGGTGTTCCTAGTAAAGGATCCTCAAACAAGGCAAGGGTTGGAGTCTGGTTAACTGGTTAGTACAATTGTTGCTGAGAATGTATGAAAAATGATTAACCGGATCTGTTTTTCACTCCTCTAGTAGTACCTTATATTTTGGTTTGTTTTTTTAATAGTCATATAAACTTACATTCCGGGGAAAGCGTAAGTGTAAAAAGCTTAACTGGTGAAGTCAAATACATAGCATTCACAAAAATCAGCCCTGTGTTGCCATAGCTACAAGTCATTATGCCGACTGATATAAATCCATGCTGTGTAATTCCAAGGCACTTAGGATTTCAAATGTCCCTCATGAATGACCTTTTTTAACATCTCCTGCTTGTTTACTGCTGTCCTCTATCTCTTATGAATACGCCACAGTTTAATGCACATGCACTGTAAAGTCTTATTTGATCAATGAAGCTGAAGTTTTTATAAACCACGGATGTGACAACCCCAGTGAGGCAGAGTGAAAAAAAATAAACCGTTGGGTTCATGAATCATAATCTGCAGGGCAACAGATCTAGTCCCTAAAGAACTCAATTTCAAATGTCACATAATCAATATAAATCATTACTGCAGAGAAGCTAGCTGGGTGGAGCTATCTCATCAGACAGGATTATGTATGCACAATCCATAGAGATAATTTGCAGTTTCACTCTTTGTGCCATTTTTATCTGCATCATTCAGAGCAATCCAGTCAGAAAACAGCATTCATAAATTTCTGGAATCTGTCATAAATATATGTGGTGTATTATTTTTCTTAGTGGTAACAATCCTCACTTCATTGATTACTGACTGCCATGAAAGTGTGTGTCAATACAATGTAATGATGAAATGTTAGCACTGTAAATTATTTTCAATAGTGATAGATGTCCTAGATGTGAATAATTTATTTATATGTGAATTATTTCAAAGATCAGTTCGGTATGAAAAATAAAAAGAAACTCAAAATAGTTCAATGCTAAAAAAAAAAAACCCCAAAACCTCTCTGATATGTAAGTAGGAAAATTGTACACATCTCTTTCATTTGTTCTTCAAAGAGCAATTCTCTTTGTTATGGACCTGCTGGTATTTAAATCGAGTTATAAACAGTAATCAAGGTGACAGGGCTTCATGATTAAAATTGTATTTCTTACTAAATGTCTCTATTATCATATCTGCTATATTACATAAAATACACGGCTCCACTGTACATAAAAGTAACACCAAAGATGCCATCAGCTTTAGTTTTCTCATAACACAAGAGTATAACAGTCAGGCATTGCACCTTTGTTAACACTCAAGCATAACACTCTGATTAAGTTCCCCTTGGAAATCAGTGCTGGGTATGGGGATTGTAATGGTTTAATTGTAATGGCTTTACAACTCATAGCCATTATTACATCTTGGAAAATGGTTTGCAAGGTTGGAGTCTATAATATCAGCACAGTAACCACACTGTTATTACACATTGTGACAGGAAGCTCTGTAAGAGAACCTCTGCCAGCAACATCCAGAGCTCAGGCATTTGCCAGGAAATTTACTGTTCTCCTCTGCAATATATGCAGTCTCCCATTATCAGACATGGAGAATTACCTCTCCTTTCTGAACAGACAGCTCACCAAATAATCAGGAATAATTGCTGCTTCATGTCAGACTCAGAAAGTTCAAATTGCTGAACTGTTTTGAAAAGATCAGTGTAATGGAAAATTGCTTATACTGATTGTGTTGTCGCATTCTGATGCTGTCTGATTCTGTAAAGGAAATGAGATGAAAATGTTATTTCACACCCTTTCCATTCTCTTCCATTATAATTTCACTTAAATCTTTTTAATGTCCTGTTCAATATTGATTTCTTTTTCTCCCTGCACACAAATTACCATTTTAAATTTACCATCTAAAAAAAGAGACAGTAAAGTGAGCATTTCCATCTTTTCAGGATTAAGGGAAGTAGTGGAGGTATAATAATATTACCAGCTGTGCAGTCAGGAACTGCTTACAGGCAGATACAATTACTAAAATTCAACTGGATGGTGGATTTTTAGGTGATTGCTCAGTAAACAGTGAAAAGAGTACATTTTGGATATAATTTTACAAAAGAAATGTTGGTCTGCCGAGTGTTTCGACTTGTCTGAGAGCAAATGTTGAAGTATAATAAAGTGAAAGAAGTATCATTCTCTAGGATTTCATAATCAATAACATTATTTGTGAAGGGTTAGATTTGACACTTCATTGCAGTTCTTGGGAAAAAATTGTTAGGCAAAATATTTCTGTATTTTTCTTTTTTCAAAAGGGAAAGTGACATTTTAACTATTTTTGGATACAATTTTTCAATTATATCCATAATAATAAATAAATTGACTGATGATAACTATACACTATGTTGAACACTCAATGATATATTTTATTTCTTTTATTCTTTTTTTTCTTTTATTTTGAGAGTCCAGTTGAGATAATGTGAATGTAATCAGTCTATAGAGTGTAGAGACAAATAAATCGTTATACTGCACAAGCCTAATGCCAAACCACTTAAGATTAATTCTTTAATTTGGTAGGCTAAATTATACCATTATAACATCATGAACTCAGTTGTGTGTCTCCTGTCTGCTTTATTTCTACACAACATGCCTTGTGAACACCTAAGTACCAACACAATTTGTGTGGTAGTTTGCATCCTATTTGTTGCCGCTGCACTCACTTGTGTCAGTCTCGCACAGGCTGTGCCCTGCAGATAAGCACCGTGATGTGGCTGACTTCACTGCTCAGAGAAACAGGCCAGTGAGCTCAAACAGTGTACTTCATCCTCTCTGACTGCGCAGGCGAAGATATTCAAAACCCCCTTCAATTAGACACAAAGCCAAAATGGCCGTGTTTAACAGAATCGCTGGGCTTCACGGGCTATGCAGGTTTTTTGGGATGCACTTGCTAAAATACTCAGGGATTTTTAAAACAGAGATGCTAAAACACTGATTAGTAATTGCTAAAATACAGCATGCAGCACATTAAGCAAACACATTGCCTGAGCAAATTACACGGTAGAATGATAACGCTTCTTTTTAATTAATTGTGCAATGCTACAGCAGATCAGAATACAGTTACATCAACACCTTGGGGAATTACTAATTTGTTAGAGGAGCTTTCAAAAGCCATGCATTTAACTTCAAGTAGATAAAGAATATAGACCCCTGTTTTATATAATGTAGAGCAAAAAAAAAAAAAAAAGATTAGATATGTGTATTCTCTGACAGGTCTGAACAGGTTTAGGTGGAAACTGAGCATTGCAAGCAAATCAAAACCTCACATTGAGTTACACATTATCATGAAGTCCTTACTCACATACAACAATGGTAAGTAAGGAGTAGCCCACTGTGGCCCATGCTGTTAGAGGAAAATAATCCCCACAGAGTTGTGATGTGCTATCACCCAGTATTGGGCAAGCTCATTGCTGCATCCCCCTCTCCTGTCATAAGCATCAGCACACCTTCATTTGACAGCAGTACTTAAAGAATACAGACCCTGAGACTCCCTGTATAATGGTTAAATTTAAAAAATCTGAAATTTGGACACAAAGTTTAGTGTGGAAAGTAAAGAAATCACTTGAGTGAGTGACAAAATGTATGTCCACATAAAACCTTGTGTTCACATGAACTGATTCAAATTTACTTACCTTGATTATTGAACATAACACATTAGAAAGCATGCATTAGTATGAACATTTTGTATAAGTTATGTATGATTGAGTTTTAAAGGCACATGTGGATTTTTCCAGGGTTTAGACTAGCAGCGTTTAACAAATAAATCCCTATTGTCACTTAACCCTCAACCTATCTTCATGAGACTCACGGCATTAATTGGTAAATGTTAAAACAAAATCCTGTATCATGTCCACAACACTGTGGAACTGAGTGCTTGCTTCCTAGACTGTCTTGATATGCAGAAAGATGAGATGTCACCGGGTTTATCATGACACACTGGTCTGCCCTTCCTCCATCCTAACACCACACACTCCTGAGGAATTAGGTCAGTGGCCATCGCTCCATAAAGGCAGGGGACAAGGAAAAACCCTGGGCAATATTCCTCCTTTCTCCTGTTTGCATTTTCCTTCACATACACAGTTTATGATGCACAGCTGGAAGCAAAGTCTACTTGGTCATGCATGGATTAGCTGATGCATGTTGCTTTTGATCTTTAAATTAATCCCACTTCGAGGCTGCACTCATTTGATGGTTTTCACTAACAAACCATAGCTCACATGCTTTCCCATTAAAAGAAGAGAAAGTACGGATTAGCTATTGGCTGTCAGACCCAGTGCCTGGAATTTATTCTTTGTAAGTGGGCACCACGGTGAGAAATATAGGTGATGGACTATATCTTTGGTGAAGATATTGATGACTAAGAATGTTGACTCATCATAAATAGTTTTATTTTCCAACACAAAATTCAGCTTTGCAGTTCTTTAACGGGGCTTTTAAATCAGCTCTCTTTCCAATGCGGCTCACTTGCGCACTCTCCCCCACTCTCTTTTAATCCGTCATCACTGCATACACACAAACACACACACACAGACACAGAGGGAGAGAGACAAAAGGCAATTAGGCTCGGGAAATAAGGAGCATGTGCGGGAGCTCACCTTTCGTACCGCTCCCGGCTCCATCTCCCATTGCCAGATCCCGCAAGATCATGTGCCTGCTGCCACATACCCCCACCATCCCATTCAAGCCGGGGAGCTGCTTATGTACAGCACAAGGCACTCCTCCCTCTCCACCACTTGGGCCAAAACGGCCCTCAGCCCTCTGTCTGATGCATCTGTCTGCAACAGAAAAGGAAGAGAGAAGTCAGGAGAGTGCAAAAGAGGGCCACCACAAAGTGCTGCTTTTATCTGGTTAAAAGCCTGTTGGCATTGCTTCATCCACTGAACTGCATCTGGTTCTCCCTTTTTAGTACAATCAGTCGGAGGGCTGGTGATGTCTGAATAGTTATGTATGAAGCAGCGATAATAGCCAGCCCTAAGAATTGTCTCACCTCCTTTTTGGTCCTGAGCTTTGGGCAGGCTGCAATCGCCACAGTTTTATCAATTTGGGGCCACACCTGCCCATGACCCAGGTGGAAGCCCAGATACTTCACCCGCTCAATTGTACACTTCCTTGGGTTAGGCAATTGTACACTTCCTCACCTCAGGATGGCCCGGAGGTGTTGAACGTACTGAAAATTATATCGTCCAGGCGGTATGTGGATGTAACTGTAGTTTGACTGCATCCTGAATCCACCAAGGCCTGGTGTGTACCCTGTACGTCCCAGTACCCTGTATGTCCCGGCTCGATCAGGGATGGCCTGCAGCACGTCAGGGTTCCGGACCACTGCTCAGACCTCCATCACGGGGCACAGGCCTTGGGAGTGCCCAGGGTTCCCACAGCATCAGGCTTTTTACCTGCACCCATGGTGATGGGCTCCTCCTGCAGGAAAAACACAGGAGAGCTAGGGGAGGGTTGGGGAATCTGGTCCTGAGCATGTGGGGCTAGTTTTGCGGAAGTTGGACCCTGCCGCCGCAGCACCAGGACTGTTGGAGAAGGGGTGGGAACAAAGGGGATAGGAGAGCGACGAGAGAGAGAGAAAGAGAGAGGAAAGACAGTGGGCGATTCCTCTATCCCTGAAAACCCCAATATGTGGTCCTCCAGTGACGCTGGGTGGTGGCACTGGACCCACTCCGCTGTTTCTGCTGGCAGTCGGGCAATGAATTGCTCCAGCACCTCCTGTTTGACGATCTGCTTGGCGTCATGGGTCAGTACAAGGAGCCATCTCAGGCAGGCGTCGTGCAGCTGCTGGGCGAAGAGGAAGGGCCGACCGCTGCATGATCACCTGCCGGAGGATTGGGTACTCCACCATGCTGGTGGCCGGCAGCTGATGTGCAGCAAGTTGGACTGCCCTGACAGGAGCAGGAGGAGGCAGGCAGCCCATTGGCCAGCCCCACGCCTCTGCAGAGTGCTCAAGTTCAAGGAAGGCCTCTTTGTCCTCCTGGGGGCCCATCTTGGGTAGCGTCAGGGGAGGAATGTAGGCCGGAGCACCTGATGTTTGCAGCAGATTTCACAGCTTTTGCCAGTCCTCCGCCTGGATCATGAGTAGGGCCTAGAACCGGTGTTCATAGTACTCCTGCAGTGAGCGAAAGGAGTCAGCTTGGGTCTGCTGCATGGCAGTGAGAGACTGCACACTTCTGCCCAAGGGCGAGGACTCCATGTCTGCTTCCTGGGTATTCCGGGTTTTGGCACTAGTCGAGAAAGCAGGTTCAGGAATCTTTAACACCACCACTGATATGTGGCCACTGCTGGGCCCTTGAGCAAGGCCCTTAACATTCAACTGCTCACTTGTGTAAGTTGGTCTGGACAAGAGCATCTGCCAAATGCTGTAAATGTATTAAGATAACTTCAAAATAATCTAGGTTAATAAAACAGATGATTTTTGATGCATTAATTAGGTTGAATGAAAAGACTTTTTAGTCTTTGTTCTGAACTTAAGACCATTATATTTGAGGGTTTTTGTCCTTGACTAGGCTTTCCTTTTTATACCATGAACAGAAAGTCAAACAGAAAGAAACACCTCTAAAATGGTGGTATTTTTTTTTACACTTAGCACTGAAATAGCTGATTTGTGTAATAAAGCAAACTTCTACAAAAGCATGCTCTCATTCTATGTCTTGGAAAGTGAGGAAATACTAAAGGAACTTTAGAAAGAACTCAATAGGGGGCAGAAAGTAATGCTTTCCCTTGTGCATTTCGGACTTTTTATCTAACTGAGAGGCTCAGGGGTATGTTACACGATGCTTTGAGGTTTCCCTTTAAAAAAAGCTGCACAAAAATGTTTGATACAACATACATCAGATATGCTAGAATACACAGAACAGTGATGCAGAGTACAGTGTTTATGTCACCAGAGGTACAAGTCCATCTTTAGCATGTTGCCTCTGAGACTAATTCAAAGGAGCACATTGTTATTTTCATTGGCTTTGATTCTGAATTGAGTTAAGTTGACTTTCATCTTAATTATATCTGAATTCGAAATAAACAAACTTCTGGTGTTTAAGCAAAATGCACAATATTAACATTTCTGGGTCTTCTCAGAATAGAAGAATGTGTCAGTCTGTAGGCTGTACATTTGTAGATGTAACTTTATATATTAACAAACTAATGTCATGTTATGGTCTTTAGATACATATAGTAAGTGGGATTTCATTCACTAAAACCATTTTGTCACTAAGGACCTGTGTGCAACATTTGTGGAGGCACTACTCTGTTAGGTTGTCAGGGTCCAGCGATGCCCAACAGATATTAAAGGGTTCAGCATGTTCCAATAAGACATTGCCTGACTTATATACAGAGGTGCTGATGAGGAATAGTATGAGCATAGTAATAAAGGGGTGGGAAATGTGCAGATGCATGATCTGGAAGAGAGGAGACAGACAGAATGTGAGCAAAAAAAAGGGCACCTATGACAGAACCACCATCAAGGAGCTCATTCTGGCACTCTACCTGGCTGTTGCAGATGGGATACTCTGCGATGAGTTGAGGATCTCTGAAGATTTGAGAAGAGTCTTCACCGTGTAGGCTGGTCCCTGTCAATGAGCCGGGCGGATGGTGGGGGGCTACAATCAACTCTTCCTGACCAATTTTATTCTGGACACATGGAGTGTGCCATGAATTCTGAGTGACTGTGAGGAATGAGGAGTTAGTCAGACTGCAATAAGGTTGACGACCTTAGAGATCAGAAACAGGGCTCCCGAGTGGCGCAACAACAACGCGTTCACCCTATCATCCGGAGATCGCGAGTTCGAATCCGGGTGATGCTAT
>JAOVYV010000019.1:20691168-20701403 GCA_025674545.1 Hassar affinis
CTAATTGACCTAAAACAGGAAGGGTTTATTCTGATTTCATGTGAGACAGTGAGAAAAACATGCACATGTGTCTTTTTATATGGTGTATGTAAACTTCTGGTTTCAACTGTAAATCTGGAATTTAAAGAAATCCATAATAGATTCATAAGACAGACAGGCAAAAACAGCATGAAATGAAGCCCAAGACAGCCTGAAACCAGAGCTGACAATGACTATAATATTTTTTAAAAACATCAAACTTTAGTTTCATGTTCCCAGGGATGTGCTGAAACTAGCAAAGATCATTTCCTGCAATTATTAGCTTGCCTCCATGGCAAAATAAATGTGAGCTTATCCTCATTTGCAATTCTACACACACCTGCTTCTCATTAACACCATACCTACACCTGCAGTCAAAAGGTTTTGCACACAGACCTAGAAAACATTACAAGCAATTCCATAAAAAAAAAACAGACTCTTTGTAGAACTTGGTAACTTCTTGCATTTGGATCATAATGAGACTCTAAATGAGTAGTTCATTAAAAGCAGGAGCACATGGAGGGTAAGCCCCTTAAGCTTATGTAGTAAAAATCTCATAGACAATGTTAAGTATTAACTGTAAAACATAAATGTGTGCTGTGCTACAAGTGCTTAATGAGAGCAATAAAGATTTTAGCCTTTGGATTAGCTCTAATTGTAATAAGTTTTAGTAAACTCTTTATCCTGGTTTAGATCACAGATTACAAGACAGGAATATTGCACCCTGGACGGTATACAATCATATGCAGGACAGCATACATATTGCTTAAAGTCTCCAGTCCACCTTATGAAATGTTTTTTGGAGGTGAGAAGAAGCCAGAACCTGGTTTCATCTTCTTTACAGATTTTTAGAAAAGTCTGGTTTGCTCATCGCTAGTGCTCTTTGCCTGTTGCATGTTTATCAGTTGTTGCTTTGTCCTTTTTTTTTATTAGTTGCTTGCAGTTATTCTTTACAAATGAACACTGCTCCCTGCCCTGTACCTGAGTGTTTGCAAATTCACATGCATTGTAGGATATGGGATAATATAACAAGTACTCTAACAAATATAATGACTTTTTTTGAAGTTATTATTGTTTGGCCTGTTACACAAAATTTAGGACTGAGATTTTTTTTAGTTTTGAAGTGTAGATTTGTGCTGTATTCTTTATAATGAATACAAATCACAGTTTTTTTTGGCTTAGAATTTACATTTTTTGAGTATTTTCTACATTGTATGTATCACAGTGTATAGATTTCAGCAAAAGTATCCAGGTGTATTTTGCATGTTTTAATGATACTTTCATTTAAAGGCTAAAACATAGTAATTATACATCACTGAAAAAGAGGAAAATTCTGTACAAGTTTTAAAAATACAAGCTTTTGCGTAATAAATAATGATATCAATATTATATTAACATACTATATATACCATGCCCATCCCTAGAAGCAGTACTTCTATGTATTACATTGTTACATTAGCATACTGTCGTAGGTATGCTTTCCTAGCAGATGTATATGAATGATAACAGTAAGAATGGTTGAAATAAATCTGCCAACTGCAGCTTAAATCCTTAATAAATATGCTGTATACATAACATAGGCCTGGTAAAGTTTGAGGAAGACGACACATGCAGCCGTGGCTCGGTCACCTTGTTTGTTCATTGCATATATTAAACTTTGATTTGTTTAGTAATTAGGAATTTTATATTTAGTACACAATATGAAACATCCACGTAGGACAAATTTGTCTACATAGATTTGTCTAATCTTTTTTTACTGCAAGCCTGCATGTAGGTTATTTTATGTGGTCGTGTGGTACAAACCCATTGGCGAAATACGGTAGAATAATGGTACTTTGTTTTATGGAGTGGAGCACAAATGATGCAGAAATGAGCCTCTTCTTCAGTTGAATTGCTTTGAGAAATGAATCTACATAATAAATTTACTATAATAGTTTGGGATGCTTTCATGACTGTTGGGTTGAAGCCAGAAAAAGAGCTCTCCGTGTCTAGGCAGTCATTTGATGCTTTCGTTTATGAATTAAAGAGGAGGTTGTGTACAGTGTGGCACTGGTGTACAGGAATCTGTTCTATAGCATCTCAGCCCAATGGAAGTGCTTGGCCTCCTTTTCTTTTTTTTCAGTACAGGAATGTCATCAGCTATGTTTGTCTGTCTAGTCAAGGTGAAAAGGACCATGTCATCAGAAAGACATTTAAGCCACAGCCAGGTACCCTAGGCTTATTTATCTGCATTAAAGCATGTCACAATAGACTATAACACTGCAGCATTCCTAAGCAGAGCTGACAGACACTGAAGAAATTCTTATTACTGTTATAATTTGTCATGACAGGTTCAGTCTAGACTCAATTTGTGCGAGTGACCATTTAACAGTTGTGTTAGGTCTGTCTGTCTTGTGAGAGTGAAGCAGTAGAGTTATTGGTTATTGCATGAATTGATGCTTGAGTACAAAGGATGCTGTTCTGTTATTCTCAGAGGCTCAAAAAACTTTTTTTTTAATCAGTTTGATCAATTAAAAAAGTGTGAGTTTTAGATACCTCTTGAGACATAACAGGGCTGAGTGTACTTCAGTTGAAATGCTAAAGGAATACTTTTTTGGAAGTTGGAACTCTAGAACTGTATAGAGTGTATTTGCATGCTGTAGCATTACAGTTTCCCTTCTGTGGAACTAAGAAGCCCAAACCTGTTCCAGCATGTTAAGATTGCAGTATAGGAACTTCAGTGTCCTACACAGAGCCCTAACCTCAACCCCACTGAAGATCTTTGAAATGTATTAGAACACTGACTGCACCCCAGGCCTCCTCATCCAACATCATAAAAGTGGTATGAGATGTTCAATCACATGTGGGTGTGATGGTCAGGTGTCTACAAGCTTCGGGCGAAAAGCTTTTATAATATATAGTGTATATATATCATGTATAGCTTTTAACATGTGACTGTTCTACAGACATCATATATTTAGATAGTGTATATCACATATACTAGAAGAAAATTGCAAGTTCGAGTTTTATGCACTGGACCTTATTCCATTCACGGACGCTTACAATGCTATGCATGACTTGTTAATTGAGACATGAGAGATTCACGGCTGTTTTACCCCTAAGCATCACTCCAGCTTCCCTGATTACAGAGCACAGTCATGCATAGTGAATGAGAATAAATAAGCATGACTTTTAAAATGTTGCTCATCCTCTGTGGCATTCTCAGGCATCAATTTATATTAACATACTTTAACATGTCACTAATACTAAAAATACCCAGACCCAAAAATCAAAGAAAATTAATCCATATGTTCAACATCTCAAGGGAAATGATACCACCTCAGATAAATAAACTTGTAGAATCTTAACATGGCTTTGGGATTTTCCTTGTTAAGTAGTGCTGAATGTGCAGCTATAAGCACTTCTGCTAATTTGAAATGAAGGAGCATGAGGGGAAAAAAATCAATATGCCAAGACACTACAAAAAAAAAAAACAGTGGGTTTTTAAAGTAACAAAGAAGTGTCCTCTTGCTGCTTACAGACCTCCCACATGGGATCAACTACCATTTAGTTTTCTGTCTTCATTGGATATGCTTGGTCAGCCAGTTTTTGAGGAACTGCTGTACTTAATGTTTAAGGAGATGTTGGATAATCTATTTAGATCTGAATGCTATCACTACAAAATGCTGTTCATTACCACAGTAATAATATTCGGGAAAATACTTGTGGTCAGACAGAATGCTAATGATTGGCCAGCTAGCTTCCAGTATATTTTTATTTATTTCATTTGGGTTATTTAGACAGAGACAGACCAACATACACCAATAATATCCAACTCACATACTGAGTCAAATGCCAGGGAATAGAGATACTGTATATTTTAAGCATAGTTCTAAAAACAACCAGTGTATGGGACAGCCTAACAGAAACTGGCAACTCATTCCAGAGCTTTTACAATTGAAAAAGCACGACCCCCTGTATGCTTCGATAAAGATTTAGGCACCATCAACAGAAGCTGATCTAAGTGACCTTGATGGAATGTAAGGCCTTAATAAGTCAGAGAGATAGTTTGGTGCTAACCCACTTAGCACCTTGTACACAAACAAAAGGATCTTAAAATTCATCCTAAAATGTACAGGGAGCCAATGTAAAGCAGTGAGGGAAGGGGAAATATGCTCCCGCCTACTTGTGTTAGTTAAAAGATGTGTGGCAGCATTCTGAACTAACTGCAAATTTGGCAGACAGGCCTGACTGACGCCCACATAGAGGGCCTTGCAATAATTGAGCCTAGATGAAATGAATGCATGTGTAACCCTTTCAAAGTCTCTAAAAGATAGGCAAAGGAGACACATCATTCTGTAGGAAACAAATCAGCTAAAAAACATTTAGCATTGAAATTTGATGCAAATTTGTTTTGACTGGTGTAAAAAATGTGAGGAGGAGACAGTAAAAGTCTTTAGCTGAAATAAATTTGAGTAGAGTACAAATCTTCCAAAATAATATGTAAGTACTGTTACAAAGTATGAAGTATTTCCATCCCTGCTGGTAACTAGATTTTTTTTCTTTCTTTTATACATTTTCTGTCTCACAGCATGACTTATTTCATCAGGTGTTCTTTTACAGCAGAAAGAGCACAGGGAACAAAACAGCCCATAAATGTAGAACATTTTGCAGTGGGCTGAAGTGTTTATGAGTTTTCCTTTTTCATTTTCACCGAGTTTAGGGCTCATGTAGCAGTCATACACTCTAGGGTTCTGTTAAACTTATTTCCTCTATTAATATAAAATTCACTTTCTGTTCATACTTACCTGAAAGAACGCTCATCACAGTACATTGGAAAGGAAGGATGGATATTTTTAAATACAGTAGAAGAGCATTTACCCGATTGTCCGGGGATCGCAAGTTTAAATCCTGGGTGGGGTTCTCTGGGTGGGAGGGGCATACTCTTTCTGTCAATCTACAATCATACGCTGCCAATCTCAGCAGCACTAGCAAAATATAGGCACCAGTTTTAAATAATGCATTTGGCCAGCTTCACATGCCCCCAAGGAAGCATGCACTATGCTGTAATTCATTGTACTCAGAACCTGAAAGTTTCTAAGTAGAAAAAGTTCAGAAAGTTTTCTTGAATGCTGATCTAATCATTTTTGACTGCTTAGGCTTGGGAAAACACAGATGGCTAGAGCAAGCTCATATATGTGTAGCTAGTCTCTGAATTTGACAGAGGGTTGAAGGTTGACTGTCTTGTTTGTCTTTGCTCATAAAAATGATGTCACATTACTCTTATCTTGTTAGTAGTCTTAGGCTGAAATCAACAGAATTATCTTATTGATGTGTTAGAAATACTTATGTAGTTGTTAAATCATCTTTCTACAACACAAAAGCTACACATTATTTAAGTTTTATTAACTACAAAATTATGTTTTTATATTTATCTCTTATGTTGGTGTGTATGTTTACTATTGGCTGTTGTGCTCTGCCATATTGTTGTGGCATCAGACATGTTTATGCCAGGGCAAGGGAACTTGGGCAAAGTGGATGTCATTCGAGTTCCCAAATGACCATTATCCATTGCAATTATCCAAGTCTGAGGTCATGTTTTGAATACAATACATGGGAGAGAGCTAGAGGATGAGAAGTTGGCAAATGTACAAGTTTGTGGTTGGGGGGGGCGGGTAGTATGACACAATATGACACGTGTCCAATGTGTCCTTGTAATAACATTTAGCAGATGGAGGCATCTTGCAGACACATTTGAAAGGGTGCCATACATTACAGCACAGGCTAAACTGAGAAGGCAAAAGGGAAATGTGGTGCCCCTACAGTCTTCCTCACTTCACATTGGTAACACATATGTTCCTCCACACCTCCCTGTTGGGTGAGACATGATTTATCGAGGACTCGTTCAGTCCGACAGAAGGGTGAAGAGCCTAGATGAAGCAAGTAGCACTTGTACAGGAAAGAAGTAGAGGACAATTAATGAGGAGGGGTGACTGGGCACTGAATCACAGCAGAACTCTGTGTCAAACTGGTTACAAGTAACAGTAACAAGCAGCAGTACAAACCAAATAAACTTGTAGCTCAAGATTTCCTTCAGTTTATTAAATTTAAGGGTATGTCTGAAATGTCTAGACAGGCTTGGTGCTCCATAATCACATTCCTCCCTGAATCTCTTTTTAAAGGCTTTTGAAGTTGAGACGAAAGGTGACGCCTAACCTTTTTGTCCCAAGGGGCACAACTGGATTATTGAGCCAGGGACACAAATGGATTATTTATCCGTGTACTTAATTAAATTGTCCCAAATGTCTCCACATCCCTTATCTTCCCAGATAAATCTAAGGGGAGAAGCATAAGGAATAAGCCCTTGTATGACTTGGCAGAAGAAGTTGGCCACTGGGACCCTTTGGCTGTGTTCAGTTACCTGACCTCTCAGTGCCATTCATATCCTGTCCGGGCAGCCATCCGTGGCAGTTTGTTAGCCTGGGATTAGCTGGCAGTGAGGAGCGCAGAGAGCAACCTGGCTCTCCTTTCCTCAGTCTAGCCTCCTGAGCTGGCCCTGACCCAGCACTCAATAGCAGTCTGTTCAGGTTAGAATTTAATTGCATGTTCAGAGCTATAACAGGCTGTAACTTTAAAGCCTATTGGCAAAGTGCTGTTGCAGAGCCAGTGCTAACCCATGTGTAATCTCCTTTGCTGGGACAAAGTCCCAGGAGCACAGGGAAAGGACAAGCTTGTGCTCAGTGGCTTCAGAAGCATCAAAGTAGCTATTAATTACCACTGTTAAGTAAATGTTATATGTTAATGTCCAAAGTCATCTCACATTCACTTGTGTCCCCAGCAGTTTCGACTGAAGCTCATAATTTTTTTCAGTTATCCATGTGTTTAAAGACTGAGTTTTCAGTGCAGTGGGTTCAGTGTGATCTTCTCACCAGATATGACTAGTTGTGCAGTCATTTTTATCAGTAATAACTTTGCCTCTTTAAACATCCATTTAATATTTGGTCTTATCCACTTCAATACAGACTGATTTTTTGTATAGCCTGAATATTTGTAGCCCTGTGTTTTAGTAGGCAATGCATTATCAGTCAACATACTCAGTTTTTAAGTCGGGTCACTCCTGTCACTCCAGTCCTTGAAGTGTCTAATGGGCACCCAGGGCTTTGACTAATTACGTTAGTATACCCAAACAGGGTGTTTATTAAACTCTTTTAGGAATTTAGCCATATTAGTTTGTCCCCCATTGCGTACTATTAACAGAATGACTGAGGAGTAACCTCCATCTCATTATATTAACCTATGGGGAAAGTCACTGTTCGTTCTTTAGGTCAGATTCTGTACGCTAAGTCAACGAGTTGGAGCCTAATGGAGTCTGATGTTAGAGTTGCTTTTAAGGTGACTTCACTGTGTATTAAGTATTAAGAGAAACATTTAATGTTCTATGAATACAAATAGACTATGATATAAAAGCCTCACATAATTTCTGAAGGTTTTTAACTCTCCCTTGGCTCCTTGCAGAACATTTCTCAAGTATTTCCTCAAAATGTCCATGCTTTACATGAATACCAGTACTGAATACACAATATTGATAAAAACATACTGTTCATTGAAGGATTTTTCTGTTATGCACTCAATAACAAACCACACAGAAACTGTTCAGCTTTAGGTGGAGTGGTGGATGTATAACTTTTCTCCCTGTGAGAAGATTTTTTTATAGATAACCCCCTTTGCAAAAAATCTTCCTGCTATGCTAGGCCTTGAGAAGGGTTTCTAAGCAACAGGCTTCTGACGCAGATTAATACAATGCCATTAACGGCCCTGAACCGATCATCCGCTGTACCCCTTCTTGTTCTCTTCCATGCCTACGCCACTCTCTTCCTGCACCTTTACTTAACCATAATTATGGAGACTGGTTATTGCTGATTGTCACATTGTGTGAAAAGTGCACAGGGTTATTATTTAAAGACCTCATTCTGCCTGGCCTTAGGGCAGGAAGAAACCAAAACACATACTCTCTATAGCAAGTCCACTTCTGGAGTTCCACTGTTCTAAATAAAGTCCCTTGTTTTCGACACTGATTCCGATGGGACATGATGTAATGCATCCCTTGCACATTCATCAAAACAGGTCTAATGCAGTGTTATTAACTAGCCAAGCAGTGGCTGTCTCAGTGACTACAAGGCTTGTGAGATATTGATTTTTCCCTTCTCATGATTTACCATTTAAAAAAATCATGATAAATGATTTAATTATCCAGAACAGGAAAATGGTCGTTTCAGCCATTTCAGGTTTAATGAGAGTAGGCATGGAAGACTAAAATTGCATAGACATGATTAAATCATTATATAGCACAAGTTCAGTGATACTAATTTGTAAGTCTCTGGTTAAAATAACCAGAGCATGATTTCTATCATTTAAATATTACTTGTAAGTAATTTTGCTACTTATTCATTAAAATAATTAAAAATAGTTTATACTACAGCAGGGTTGAATTCTTTAATCATAAAGTGTGGATTAATTTTTAGTAACAGCAGCTCTGATAGTATTTCCAGCTGTAATATAAGTGACATGTTTATATTCATCTGCTCCTTCTAAAACATTACACTTTATAAAGTAAAAGTTTATAAAGTAAATTACTATTCTAATTCTACTATTCTAATTGAAATATATAAACACTGTAGGTGTTAAGTCAAAACTACTGTTTTAATTGGAATATATAAACACTGTAGGTGTTAAGTCAACACTAGTGTTTTAATTGGAATATATAAACAGTGTAGGTAAACAGATTTGTATTTACATCTAAGACTCATAGTAGTTTAAGACTAATAATAAGCAGAATTATTCAAATTATTTTTTACAAAGCAAAACATAATACTTACTGTGGTGAAGTTTCTGTCAGGAGACAATTATGATACATTTATAGAAGGAGTCTCCAGTGTCAGTGCTTTGTAATAGTCATTAGGACAGAGGAGATGGTATCTGGATAACATTTTTTTGTCTTATTAACATCAAGAGAAAGCAAACAGAGATGCTGGTGAGGGAACGACCCTTTATAGCTGCTATAACAAAACTGATAACAGGAAGTAATTTGCCTCAAGGATGTTCCACAACATTAAATCTATTAAACTATAAATGTTTAACTCTTCATTCAGAACCAGATTAAATATATCTTATTATTATATCGTCTTCCTCAAATGAGGCTGCGGGGAAAATGCCAATGTTCACATCTTAGCCAATTAAATTTCAGAGCCACTTTGGCCTGTGTGCCTCTGAAATTCTCTGGAGAAATGTCAGCATGCCCTCGCATTCACATGTCCTAACTTACACAGTCAATTTAGCGCTTTTCTGAGAAACCATATTACCTGCTGAGGAGAAGAGGAAGTTTCTGGTAATCGACTCTGTGAGCTTGGCCTTGTTCTGTATTTTCTTTCTAAAGAGAAATGCCTGTCTTTGAGGTCCTGATGTATCTTTCTGCTTCTGTGAAGTGCCTAGAATTGAGTCATGGTCTTGCTTTTGATTAAAAAGCATGCCTAGCTGACCTTTGGCTTCCTTTGTGCTTTCCAAATGATGGGTTGCTTGAGCACTTAGAACGCTTGCACTGGTTATAAGAATATAAACATCAGAACACATCGTCTCCAGGGGCTTGAAAATGTTTTTTTTGTTCTGGGTTGATGAGTCAGACTGAGACTTTGCTGATACATCTGTGTGTTCTGTCCATGTATTGACGAAGATGCAGACCTCAAAAGACAAACCATGGCAACAGCAAAGTGCTTGCTGACATATAAGTCTCTAGTATAAATGTAACAAGTTTTTCTTGTAATAAATATCTTTGTGACTCCTAAGAAAGCCTTAGCTTTCCTTCACACCATCTTCTCACATCTGGATATTGGGAAGGGGAACTATGCCCGCCTGCTGTTCCTTGTCTACAGTTTGACATTCAACACCATTGTTCCCACCAGACTGGTCACGAAGCTTGGAGACCTGGGGATAAGCCAATCACTATGCTTCTGGGTCCTGAGCTTCCTATCTGACCAGCCTCAAGTGGTTAAGTTGGGTAACTTTGTATCCAGTCCCTTAACCCTTAATACCAGTGCCCCTCAAGATTATATATATATATATATAGGTGCCCATTCATCTTTAGCGATGAGCTCCAACTCGTTGAGTTTGGAGGGTCTCCTTGCCATCACCCTGATCTTTAGCTCCCTCCACAGATTCTCAATTGGATTCAATTCAGGACTCTG
>JAOVYV010000019.1:20729042-20739754 GCA_025674545.1 Hassar affinis
TCATTTCTACCTGTTGTCTGTTCCATTTGCACAACAGCAGGTGAAATTGATTCACAATCAGTGTTGCTTCCTAACTGTGTGGTTGATTTGGAGGTACATTGTGTTGTTAAAGTGTTCCCTTTAGCAGTGTATTTCTAAGTGGCTATGTTAGGGGCATATTTAAGATCTTCTGGGAGTTGGTACAGGTTGATTGCATTTTTGTTTCATTTTTTATTTTAGTAAATGGCCTGAACTCATGAATCTAGGAAATCTATGAGTAAATGATCTAAGAGCCAGGAGTAAAGATTTTAGACTGAATTGATGTGCTCTGTGCTCTTTGTCCTGGGTAAAACTATTGCACCAACACTGAATGAGTTGTAGCTGTTTCTGGGGAAGTTAATAGCCTGTTATACAAGTCTGCTCTGCTGGAGTTAAAAGCATGGAACCTGACAGCAATTGGTCAGTTTATAAGAAAAGATAAGGTAAGAAAAAAATGCAGTATTTTGTGCTGTTTTAAAGGTAACGGTTCTATTAAAAAGTTAAACTAAAATGTTTGTCTTGTGAACCAAAATCGAAGACTTTACAATGGACAATATGTTCAGTTCAGCAACTGATTTAAATTTCAATAATGAGTCCCTTTCACAAATACAGGCAGGGTTGTAGCTGGGCTGATTTGCCAGTCTCAGTACACACAATGCAAATCTCTGGTCTAAGTCAGTGTCCTTAAAAAAACTCTTTAAAGGATTGTAATTTTTCAGAGAGATTGCACCATCTCAGAAATCCAGTCCCCTCTGCATTCCTTCACAAATGACTTTTTGCTCACTCCGGCATATTGCCTCTTTCTGTCCCACTCCTGATAACCACTGAAATATGGAGCACTCACAGCTAATGGCTGGGAAAACTCTAAAGAAAGCTTAGTGAGGAAGCCATATTGTTTTCTGGATGAGGGGTTATGGCTGATATAAATTTCCATTTCATTCTCCTGTAGTCTCTTATATAATCTGTTCAGAAGTATGTTATTTATTCATTAGCTGTTTTTCAGAGATTGTTCATTAGATGGAACAGAAAAGTGAAGCCTCAGGAGAAAAGAGCTGAAAATGGGTGAAAAAAAATCTATACAGCACAAATAGAGAGAAATAATTGTGGCTGTCAGTTGTATAATGAGCAATGTTAAGATCGTACATGAGTTTGTGAATGAAAGGTGAGTTTTTGAACATCTCCTACTGTTCAGCTCTGCTTGTAAAAAGTGTTTAGCTTGATGATGTTTGCTTTAAATCTTTTTTTTTGTTTTTAGCAATAGGGTGTTCTTTAATCAGGTCTTATATCACCTCATTCCTACAAAGAACAGTTTAAGAGAAATCTCTATGCTACAGCATACAGAGATGTTCTATTCAACTGTGTGCTTCCTATTATGTTCAAACAGTTTGGTGGAAAAAAAAACACATATGGGTGTGATGATTAGAGGTACACATACTTTTGGCCATAGTTCATCAAAAACACCTTGATGATGGGGAAATCACTAGACTCCACACAATATAGCTAGAGTAGAATGCCCTTGTCTGTGAATATACACAGCATCTTGCACTATTTTTGATCGCCAGTGCTTCAGACTATGTCGCAAGCTAATAAAAATATTTCAGTTTGGACAAAATGCACTCATCTAAAACAGTTGTACACATTAAATAAACGATTCACAGAAACACTAAATACAAGGGTATATCTTCCTAGCCTGGCAACTCAAGAACAGCAAACAGTTACTATGACTCCACTTTGCTGAAGCATAACGTAACTAATATGCCTGGGCTGGCTAATGCTTTGACTGCGCTCCATTACCTCAGAACATTCTGAAACGCTTAACGTGAAAAAGCTTAACGTGGCCTAATGTTCCACGATCAGTGATCACCAAAGTTCTTTTGGACTTGTCTTGTCATACACACTTCCACCTGTCAAAAAATCTAATTAGCGCAATCATCTATAAAATGTTATATTTGATTCCTAACGATCTTGTAATAAGAACTATTAGATGCACCGATTGCATTTTTCTTGGCCGATTTTTTAACATATGACAGGCTGATTCCAATTTTAGCCGATTCTGATTTTCTTTCTTTCTAAGAGTTGATGCTGTGATGCTGTTTTAAATGTTCACAGCATACCCATATTGTGCCGTGCACTGCACATTTTGATGTTTTGCCTGTTCTAATTCCTGCTTGCACTCGTTAGCTGAGTATGGTGTCAAACAGTATTAGTTGATCTTATGAAATATTCTAACATTTGAGACACAGGACTGACACGGTGGCTCGGTGGGTAGCACTGTCACCTCACAACAAGAAGGTCCCGGGTTCAATCCCCAGGTGGAGCGGTCTGGGTCCTTTCTGTGTGGAGTCTGCATGTTCTCCCCATGTCCATGTGGGTTTACTCTGGGTACACCGGTTTCCTTCCACAGTCCAAAGACATGCATATCAGGTTAATTGGTGTCTCTAGTGTGTGTATGAGTGTGTGTGCCGTACGATGGATTGGTGCCCTGTCTAGGGTTGTTCCTGCCTTGCCTTGCCCTATGCTGCCGGCTATACACCGGCTCTCCTGTGACCCTGAACAGGAATAAGCGGTTAAGGTAATAGATGGATGGATGGATAGATTTTGAAATACTGGATTTCATGAGCTATAAGACATAATGATAAAAAAAAGTAAAACAAAAAAGGCTTGAAATATGTCACTTGTACATTTAATGATGTACAAGTTACCTTTTTATAAGTAAATTATGAACAAACTTTTTCATGATATTCTACTTTTTTTTCTAGGGCTACTTTTAGGAACCAGTTTACTAGACAATTGCGTGTCTTCCAGCTCTAGCACACTGGAAAATCAGAGCATGATCTGTTAATCATGGGGAAGAACTTCCATGCCAAAACCTGAACCCTCAGAGGGGAAAACCACACAGTCACATGGGAAGAATTGAAAACTCCACACAGATAGGACCCAGGCCATCCATAAAGGAATACTAGAATAGAATTGGAATTTTTTACTCTACAGGTTGTTCCCTTTTCCAACACTGTCGTAATACTAATCGTGCTTTATGCTCCCCTCAAGGGCTGAATTCCAAATTCCATGTTGAGTGCACTACACAGGGTGAACAAAGGATTATCTTATACTGTTTGTAGTGCACTAGTCTAGGGAGAATGGTGAATTTGGAACACAGCCAAGGACAGCTGTACACATGCATTTGTTGACAAGCCCAAAGCTTCCTCTGTTAATGTCCTCTTTGGTCTTTTAGCCTCTGTCATGATTTATGTATTGAGAATTCCAAGCTAACTTCTTCTTACAGCAGTTAAAGGCCAAACGTTATCTGTGGTGTATAATGTAGGGCCATAAAGCAGGAAATCATGCCCTCTGCAGTCAAGTTACATAGTGCTATAGCAGGTGCTCTGGGCATGCAGCAGTAGTGACTGAAGAGGTTATTGTCCTGATTTGTCTCCTGATTTCAGTATAGTATCATAAATGTTTCTGAAGCTGTTTTTTAATGTAAAATCCTATATAAAATTTAAGATTTAACTAAATAAATCCAGACCAAAAAAAGCTACTTTACGTTTGAGCAAGAAAGGAAATAACAAGGGGTTACTAAAGTGTTGCATCTACAACATATTTCACAGTGTGTATGTGCTAATTGTTCTGTATGTGGTTTTGAGACAAAATGAGGATCAGTGCAGAATTAGCACTAGGGATGTGAGGCATTTACCTTCATTTGCAATTTGGAGCATGTTTAATTCATGCAGATTGACAGCCTGTTTATTACATAGTAGTCCAAAATGAGTCCAATCCAGTGGCATTACACAGCCTCACTAGCTCTCAGTGTAGGCACCAAGCCCAGTAGAGTAACACACACACACATTGGGTCTAAAGCAGTTCAACTGTCTGTGTAACATTTGATGAGACTTATAGCTTTAACCACTTACAGTTGCAGTTTATGTTTTAGTTGCTCATCCTCAAGCAGAATGTCTGGACTTACCTGTGAATAAAGACCCGTTCAGTGTTTGTGAAGAAAAAAGATGGTGGCAAAAGGTAGCCTAGAAACCTAATGGATTTCTAATGGATTCTAATCTGACTGAAGAATCTATCAAGAATCTTATTTAGTTTGGTTAGGTAAAATGTATTCCATATATTAAAACGGATTAGCACTGAAAGACAAGGAGCGTTATTCAGCTAAACTTACATTTTCAAGTAATGGACAAATTTTAAATGAACCTTATGGCTTGGTATCCTGTGCCTAAATGATGCTAAGTGGTCCAGCATGTTCATATGTCTAAGAAACTTCCAAGCGTTTACAGAGAGACATTGACAGTGCACATATCCCCTGATGGTTACAGCTTGTAGAAAGGTTCAAGGTGATGTAAGATTTTGAGACAACACTGGGGACGTCTTGGCACTGAAACCTGAAGTGCTGCTCAAACAGATGCCACCAACTTGAGTTATCTAAGCAAAGTTAATTATGTCTCCTACCTACGTGTCCGTTATATGCAAGTTCTTAGTAAGAATGTGACCTTGATAGCTAACTAGATTATTGACATAGATTTTAGCTAGGTTACATAGAAAATCAGAGCTCTTTGGAGCAGCGTCCAGTTTAACAGTATGCGGGGGGCAAATTAATGCATTTATGAACTTTTCAGATTTTGACACCCAACCACACAACATTTTAGAAAACAAAATCTAGCTTGCATTTAAAAATCTCCACCTACTTTGTTTTTGCGAAAGGGGTGCAGATGATGTTAGAATCATGTCTCTAGAGGGGCTCTGTTGTGAGGTTTAATGTTAAATCTTTAAAAAACAATGTGATGATTGAAGTTTTCGTCATCATTGAAAGCAAGCACTCTCTCAGCAAATATGCAGTGTCTTACCAGAAAACAGTTAACAACATGAATTTATTTTAAATTACTAGTGGCTAATTGTCTCCTCACAAATGAGATTAGGCCACTAATGAACCTCATTAAATAACTGTTCTGCCTAATACTGGGTTATTGGTAGTTTTTTTTCTGTTCTAACTCATCATGACTTTTCTGCAGTACTGAGAATACTGTATCTTTTGATATTATATATAATTAAAAAATATAGAAAATGTAATTATATATAAAAAGATTTGCATCATTTCTGTATGATGTTTTTTACTAGAATTTCTGCCTATACAGTTATTATTCCAACCCTGGAATTAGATCTGATTAATATGGCACACTATTGTTCTAAACATATTTGTTTACAGTGTATATGTAGCCACTTTGTGATTACTGATTTTTGTGCTGTCGTATATAGAGACACCAAAACTAATAATGCCGTCACTGGTTTGACAAGCAGCTTATTATGATCTCCAACCCATGGTACATTTTTTTATTCGCATTTTAAGCATTAAGTAAGAGCAAATTAAATGTAGCCCATCAGAGAGACCTCACCACTCACAGGCTGCTCCATTTGGGAAGCTTCCTGTAACTAGTCCTGTAACTAATAGTCCAAATGGGTCAGAATGTGGAACGTTTTATTACTGATCCTTCCTTAATAAAGACCTAAGCTATTATCTACTTAATAGGATTGGGTGCTATGATTATATAATATTAATATCATATTATATCATATTACATGATAAGTTATGTTATAATACATTTTTCCTGACTTCCAAGTATCACAGGTTAATCACAGATTAGGGCTGGGTGATATGACAACAAAATATTTCTATAACACTTCTCAGCACACAGTACACTTTTTCAGATATCATGCCATGATGCAAAAATGTGAAGATGTGCATCGTGGGCATATCACGATATCATGCACTCTGTTTATAATGCCATCTAATGTATGTAATAGCATTTTTTTGAGTTCTCCACCCTCAATAGCACGTCATACATCATGCTCTCATTCACCTCAGTCTAAGCCACAGCTTCAAAACAAAAACAAACATGATGTAAACTTTGATAGAGGCAGACAGTGTAGTGATAACCACAGATGGTTAGACAGGTGGAGTACAAGGGCTACCCAGAGCTATGTCACTATAACAGCACAAGTGATCACCGGAGAGTGGGAAATGGCGAGCTTCGTATTTTCAAAATTTGAAAAAGCTAATTGCAACATTGCTGTCATTACACCGATATGGACAACGATCAAAATATGGAGGTAGCGGTGATGGAGGCTGGACGAGCACCACACATAAAGTGTTTTACCCACACTTTCAAGCTTGCTTCCCAAGCAGGACTAACCTCAGTCGGTTGTTGGGTCGAGTTTGACACATAGCTACCTATTTCCACCGTGTTATTACAGATCCCCCTGCATAAACTCATCATCTTTCTTTTAATTTGAAGGAGACTAAAATTCTTTGTTAAAGTTTTTACTCAAGAAAACTACACATTATATTGAATGGTTATTCTTCAAAAATAAAAAAGGAATGTTTTCATTTAAGATATGGAGAAACTGCAAAAAACGTATACAAGAAAATGTGAAATGTGAAAATAATTCACAGCTAATGCTATTATTATTATTATTATTATTATTATTAATAATATTATTATCCCTTGTACCATTAATTCGCTTCAAAAAAATTTGGATGAAGCTTTCTTTACCTCTGCAGCGTCCTTGCAGTGCTGTTAGGAATTAGGCAGTAGTTCTATCAGCACATCATATCCCTACAGATACATAGTTGTTCCCAGTCATCCTATGGTACAGAGTCTCTGCTTATTTTGGTGAGTATTATGCTGCCTTTTGCCATCCAAGCAGGCAATTCTTTCAGTTTTGACACCAGCTTGACATCACTGGCCACTTGTTTTTAAGGGGATAGGTTTCTTGACAGGTAAAATCCTTTTTACTCTGAGGCTCAAGGCCAGGAACTGCTCTGGCCAACATTTTTTTATTTATTTTTTTAGCTGTGTCTGATAGAGTGCATCCTGAATCCCTTGTTTGAGCTGTTCAGTCTCATGGCCACTTACTCATCTGGTGCATCAGTTCGTGCTGTAGCCTCCACAGAGTCCAATAAAATGTTGGATAAATGAAGCAGATATATCATAGCATTCACCAACAATGATCCTATTGCTTTTACAACTTTATTAATTATCACTTGCTCAGCATGTGTAAACTCTAAAACCACTCACATGTAATGTGTCTTCTTCCTGCTCTTCAGAACCCTTTTTGGGCCTCTTAAGATATGGAAGTTTTGTTACAAGTAGTGGTGGCCTGATGGAAATTAATTTAAAAATGGACTGTTGCACTAGCAGTACATAACTTTAACATAAATCAGAATTCAGGGTGTGAACTAAATCCTAAACCATATATTGAAAGCAGAGAGTTTAAAACTAATCTGTGTCTAATTTCAATTCTGAAATTGTCTGGATATTGCAAGTTGATAACTCTTCTGAGCCATCTATGGGCATGAGTCCAAGAGAGCAAATATAGTTTGTTCTCTCTAGGTGAGAAGAGTGAAATCTCTCTCCCCTGCCAATTACAGCAACACTAGCCAATCACGGTCATCTGTTTACCTCAGTGTGTTACGCCGCTCCACCATGCTGCATGGGCAGCGGTTTGAAACAACAGGGCCAGCAGTTTTACATGTCTCAGAGGAAGCACTTTACCCTTCACCCTCCCCAGTTGTTAGCTGTCATGTGATTGGAGACAAGTCTATATCCATGAAATGATAGTAAATTAAAATTGTGTTGCACAGCGTGATGTTTCACCATCACCAGCCTACCAAAAAGCACTTTATCTGGGAATATCTGTCTCTTTTCATTCATGTTAATTATGTTTTAACCACAGATGAATAAACAATATCAAGATGGATTGTGCTTAACAATGAAGTTGTGACTAAAACCTCTTGCATTTGTTTTTTCAATATGGGTAACAAACAAAAATGATGAAGTCATGCAAATTTAATCTGTATTCGAGTACACTGAATGACAGTATAATATTCCATTTATGTTAAACTTTTAAAACTATTATGTGGCGTATGCTACCTTCATAATATCTCAGGTTTGCTTTGAACAGAATCACACAGTACTTTTATTACTTCTGGCTGCAACACTATGCCACTTCTTGGAGCCGTCAGTAGAGGATTTAACGCCATTTACTCTCAAATGAGGCAATGATCTTGCGAGCTGATGCAACAAGCAGCTGGCACCGCCTGAGTAATAAGATATTTCTCAGTAAAACTTCGTCCAGTCAGTCAGAACGCTTTATCAAAGGAGGCATACTATAAAACGGTTTGTTATCAGCCCACAGTCATGACTGTACTGAAGTATTTGCCTGACCTGACTGCCTTATCAGTGCTACATACAACAGAAGGAATGCACACTAAATGTACTTAAGCAAGATATCATCAGTGATGGGTGTCATGAAATTGGACAGGCGATGAATGCAAATGCAGGAGTTTATTAAAACAAACTGATGAGGCAGACATCAAAAATCTGAGTCTGGTGATGCGCAATCCAGACTGTGCTCTCACAAATCTAACGGTACTAAAAGCAAAGTAATGCCAAAGCCAGAACAGACCACTGCTGAGGAACATGATTGAGGAACAGACAATAAAGCAAATGTTGTGTACATTTTATGTAGGCGAGTTCTTGGTGAGTTGATGTGACGATGACGTGCGAGTAATCAGAAGTAATCTGACCATGAAAATGTATAGGCGGATTAAGACTCTGGTGAGCTCAGAGTGAGTGTGTAAGTTGCACTTACAATAAATAGTTTTCCATTACAAAAGAAGAATAAAGTGATATATGCTGGCAGCAGAGAATGATTCTGACGTTTTGATAGTACAGCCTAAAGATACATTTTAATTTCATGTTGAGTGGAGTCAGTGTCCCTTCTCCAGCTGAGTGCACCCTCGGCTCTTTCTCATGGGCATCACTTTGCTCCAAGAAGTCACACTAGCATGAGCATTTGCTCTCTTCAGGGTTTCCATCATCCCTCCCAGTGCCACGAGTGTGGCATTCATTTCCAAAAGCTATATATCCAGCTGAATCAGGAGGAGTCCCTGTCTTTCAGTGCTAGTATTAATCTGTATGACAGCAGTATTTACTGCAATTTACTGCATTTACTCCATAATCTTGTCAAAATGTCTTGACATGAAGCACCACTCTCACAAGAAGTTATCCAGGTCATCCTGATGTTCAGAAATCCACAGCTACATAAACCATTTCTGCATGTTATTTTTATTTCTAACACCTTATATTGCCAGTGCGTTAAAAAGCAGTGCATATGGAAAGTGCTATTAGTGAGATGAATTGTAATTCACTCATCCAGCTACAGAAAATATTGAATTTCATCTGTAAACTGTTGAGCACTTAAAAGCACTTCATTCATAACAGTCTTTTTCTGATGATTTCTTGTTCCACAGAGACGCGAGTCGGCGACATTCTCCAAAAAGACCAACAACACATTTAACATTGTGGGCACTACTTATCCAATGAGTGTAGGTAAAGAACCTGGACTGACCACCATTGCTAAGAGTGCTTCCAGCACGGCCCCAACCCCAGCCCAGCCGGTGCGGCTCTCTAGAATGGATGGCGAATACATCTGTGAAGGTGTCAAGAAGTCCTACAACCGAGTCAGCAAAGTGGACAAGATCTCTCGCATCATCTTTCCTGTGCTCTTCTTCATCTTCAACCTGGCATACTGGGCCACTTATGTCAACAGGAAGCCAACCATCAGGAGGTCCAATCCACATAACTGAACCATAAACGACAATGAAAAAAAAAAAAACTCCCAATCAAGTCTGGAGTAGCCATATGATGCTACCATTTTTGTCTTTTATTTGTAGGTTTGCATTTGTTCCATACCAAGTTTACATGCCATCAATCGATTGGTACAAAGTGTTTTTAGATTATGTGTACTACTCAATTCTAATCTTTACACACTTCTGTGGTATGGTCTGAGTAAGCCTTGTGGTATGTTCTGAATGGCAAAATATGAACAACAGCCTGTTTGACATCACTCATTCAGGACAATCTACACGGCTGTATGCTCACACCACATGCTGTATCTCATTAGGTAGAACTCGGAGCCATCTTTGGTAGTCAGTTGAATTGCCGATTGCCTGTAGCCTTCAGCAGCCAGCAGCGATGTCCGTATGTCTGTGTATCTTTCGTAATAATAAGCATTTGCTATTGGAGCATGAGTCGATTTAGACCGGTATCGTCTAGAACTGCTACTGTATCATCCACATTTTGCACCCCTGCCCCCCCCTCCCTTCCGAGTTGCCTCAGTTTTTTGTTTTGTATTGTTTTAACAGTCCATTCAGGCTCAAAGGTAATGAAATTGTGTGCCTTTTCTCAATCCCTCTCCTATTGAGATGAATCATTCACTCACGGTCATTGTCTCAAGCTTACACTTTTACTCAAATGAAAGAAATTTAAACAAACTCCCACAGAGTCGTCTTACGCTGAACTAAGAGTGTCTGACATTTGAGTGTGTGAATTCTATTTACTTCTTTTTTCCCCCCACCATGGTCATTTGCATGAATTGCACCTTGTATTGATTACAGGATTTTTCTAGTCTAGAGCTGAATGTTTTTTTGTTGTTTTTTTTAGTGTGCAGTGACAAATCACAAGACTGCTTTAACAACCGAGTTAAAACGTCACAACTTAAGTAAAATTTACTGTGCCATGCCATAATCCAAAGCTAAACTGTGAATAGTACCATCAATAGGCTTTATGTGATCATGTTCTATGGCTTTTTGTGATCAAGCGTACTGTATATATACTGTACTGTATATA
>JAOVYV010000019.1:20834083-20848963 GCA_025674545.1 Hassar affinis
ACTAATAAATTATTGTGGTCTAAAATGACAGGTGTTTCAGTTTCATTGTCTAACCCCTGTATATACAGTATATATGAAGCCCAGTGATGGTATCAGTGCGATTTAGACTTTCTTATTTGAATGACAGTTAAGTGAGAGAACTTTTCATTTACACATTTCATGACAAGGTAAAGAGCGTATCGTTTGCGGTTTGGGACGCAGCCCTGAGTGGTTATTGAATGTGTTTTGAGCTTTTTTGCAGCATTATGACAGCGAAACCTGTGAACACAAATCCACAAACCTTAAAACTCTGAAAGCAACTGTTGTTGAACTTTAACTGTTTATTCATGATTATGAAAAGAAGGAATTACAACTTTCAGTTGTTGAATCCCGTGTAGTGGCCCATGTAGTTACAACTCAAGCTTTGTAATCTGGGAAAGGGAAAAAAATTCAATACCCTTTTAATCTATAATATTTTAGTTTACACACAGTGCTTAAAGGCTGCTTTATGTATGCACATATCTTTGGATGTACATATTTAAAAGTGTACCATGTTCTTTCATATCACAAAATATAATCCAGAATGATTTAAAGAAAATATAACACCAAAGGGAAAGATACTCAGTGAAAATAATACAGACAAGGCATTACATCAGTGCAGATATTTAAGTGCTGGCTGTGTAATGGTATATATTTATATACACAAACACCTACAATATATAAATATTTCACTAAAGAAAAGAGAATGAGTTTGTTGCGTGCATTAAATCGACCATATCCGTAGGTCTTTCAAAGATGTTGTAAAATGGATGAGAGGCTTCTTATGATGCCAGGCCGAGCAGGAATCCTCCGATGAAGCCTCCTGATAGGACAATGTTCTTTTTCACGAACTTTTGCACCTTTACAAAAGAGAGAAAGAGCAAAGACTGAAAAAAAATCAGCACGCGAATCAATGGATGCCAAGCACAACAGCACCCCCTAGTGGAACATTACAAGAGTTACAAGCCAGTTCTGTGAGTTTCTCCATAATGAATTAAAAAATAAAACTGATGTTCTACAGACTCCTGATCTTACTGATTATAGTTTAGCTGAAAACCTGGTTCCCTCTTCTATGAGGTTACAGATTAGTCATTTGTTGAAAGATGATTATTTCAACAATCTTTTCAACATCGCAATCGTTTCTGGAAGATAAAAAGAGCATTTTATTGCCTCAGTCTCTCAGACTGCTCCTAATATTAAGACTAAGACTAAGACTAGATTAAGACCTTTATTTTTTAATATTCAAATTAGCCCAAAATAAACAGGTCCTAATGTCAGAAATTAAACAAGTGCACACATGATTTACAAAAAATAATTATAAAATGAACTGATCATGCTAAACAAGTAGTTGATACAGTTCCTGTGACATACTTCCTGTTTTCAAATTGTTCACTGAGATTTATTTGCTTGTTTGAACTGTACTGTTTTCCCCATTAATCGTTTTCTTGTGCTCTATTCTTTCCTCTTCTCACATTTTAATTTTCTCACTTTTGTTTTATGTTGTCTTCCGATCTACGCCAAATCTGTCTAAAAATAATCAAAGCTTCGATTAAGGAGTACGTTTTAACATGGCAAACATTCCGCCTGTGTGTCGAGTGCAGGGTGTTTAGTCATTCTTCCTCCGCCGTTAGTAATAGTTTTATTTGTGATAAGTGAGAAGAATCCAGTAGAGATGTGGATCCATTTTCAGCCTCATACACTACACAGTTTTCCTAAACCCTGCTTTCTTACAAAATAAGAATAGTTGACATTTTACACCAGTATTTGGTGTATGGGAAGGAAAGAAGGAAGGATTGGTTTGTTAGGCTGAGAGAGTCACCTGTTCTGCAAAGAGAACTGTAGGCACAGAGGCATAAAAAAAGCACCTTTTTTTTAATGGTGTGCTGCCTTGAATCATGTATGTTATTATTTTTATTGGTGTGTCTTAAAACATATTTCAGAAGGCAAAAGGGTAAGTTCCTGTTTTTCTTTTTCACTAATCCAGATTAAATCCCATTATTATATCCATATTGTCTTTATATTAAAGCGATTTTTGTACAATAGTCAGGCTAAGACATGCAAAATAATATCTTATAGAAGGGTTATTATTGTGTTTACATTTAGCCCTCGCTCTCTCAGACACACACTTACAGATTCATGATAATCATATAATCTCTGAGTTCAGGAATTCCATAGTAAAATTCCCTCTAAGCATTTAGTCGGTACATTTTAAGAAGAAATTCTTAGCTAGGAACTTTTGGAGAACTCTCAGAGGTAAGATTAGATTCTTTGTGGTCTGAACTGAAAACCCAGTGACTACTACACGAGTACTTCTGCAAAATAAAAGTGTACTTAATTATGTGATTAATATCATGTAAATAAAGTAAATGAATAACTAATTACTTTATGTGAATGGAAAACAAGTATTTTTGAATTTTACACAAAATCAGACGTCTGTGTCGACTACTCCGGTCGAGCGATGGTGATCAGACTGCACTCAGTTACCTCTTGCATTTTTGTCTTCACTTCTTTAGTCGGTTTCTCCGAGTTCAGCTTTAGCTGCTTCTTGGCCTTGTTCATGTCCTGCTCTACTCTCTTCCAGTCGACTGTAATGTACCCAGTGTGGTTAGCAATCTGAAAAGGACAAAAATAGCCTGGAGATCAGACGTGGAGCATTTCAGCGGATCAGTGAGGCTCAGTCATGACCAGAAGGCTGTGAGCTACTGGACCTGAGCCTGAGCCTGAACCTAAACCTGACCTTATCAGACTGCTCAGTTTCTCAGCTCTGTACAGAAGTCCAGAAAGGCCACAGGTTATGTTTTTATTCATTGTGATCTTGTGTAATAGCAGCTTGTTTTTTAAATCATGATTAGGTTTATGTGCTGTACATCACAGAGAAGTCTGATGAGTAAAAGTGCATCCATCTATCTATCTGTTTCTGTCTGCCTGTCTGTCGCTCTCTGTCTGTCTCTCTGTAAATGATGAGTAATAAGTAAAAGATGAGTAAAAGTACATCCGTCTGTCTGTCTCTGTCTGTCTGTCTCTCTCCGTCTGTCTCTCTCTGTCTGTCTGTTGTTATCTGACAATATAACGCTCATAAGTTGAATGTAGCGATCAGCTGCATTCAACCTCATTTCTACTCACTATGGACTAAAACACATACCTATAAATGCACCTAAACATTAATATGGAGTTACCTGAAGCAAAAGGAAGCCGCCGCCTACAGCTGATGCTGCAACCTTTCCGACTTTCTGAAACAAATACCCTGCACACCTGAAACATGAACACATGCTTTTAATGCTGTCACATAATCTATACTAAATAAGGGCACCTTAAATGCCACTTGATCCATTTTTCCTTGGTTTCAGATCATATTACTCACCACCCTGTCACTCCGCCGATAGCCAGTTGTGTTGCGACTGAATATTTCTCAGCAGCCGGGCCAGAATTATTCCCAAACATTTTGTTCCACCATCGCTGCTTCTTGACCTGCTCAGCCAAGTCGATCACGTCGAAGGTTTCAGCGTCTGTCACAACAACAAGTAGATAATCCTACAGATGTGTTTACATTTACAGCATTTATCAAGCTGTACGCAGCCTTGAGAAAACATTTCCTCATCTGAATACCGATAGGTGATGCGGTTAAAGGATGGCATTAAGGTCATTTTGTATACAGCAGCACCCTATTTGGATGGGATGACAGAGTTACTGTTTTGCACCAAAACTCAACATTCGTCTGATCAGATTTTCTATGCAATTGTCTTCTCAAGTTCAGGAAAAAAGTTATCTGATTGCTTGTGCTTATCTCCAATTGAGATAATGTATTTGTGTATATGTTTATTGTATATTCTATATAGTTAGCATTTTTGTACACAAATTCCAACACACATACACATTTTTTAGTTTAACATTTTTTTCAGGTATGCAACTGAATATTTTTGTATATAAAAATACTTTCAATATTATTGTACACACGTTAGGACATTTTTCTTCCACAGACACTTTTTCCCCGTTTAAGTTGTGTTATCATGTCATTAGCCATGACCTCAGAAGCCCTTGAACACAAGACAGCAAGCGGTGAGTCGTTCACAAACGAGTCGACTCTTTAATCCGATTCTATTTTTCAGGAATGTTGAGAGCCGACTCTTGCATGCGAGACGTTCGGATGTTTTAAATAGCCATAGGCAATGCGATTCCTCTTACAGTGTAATTTCAGTGTAAAAAAAAAACATCTGTCTTGTTTAAAGAGAAAAATGTCAATGAGTCATTTGGAAGTCGTGAGACGAGTCAAATTATTTGACTCACTAAAAAGAGTCGGAATGCCACCAACAAATCTGTCCTATTTTTTATCATATTATTTTTTGTCCTATGTTTTCGTATTTTGTACTGTTTTTTTAATCTACTTTATTAAGGTGATATTATCAGAAAATCATAATTTCATTTAAATTTTATAATTTACATGTTCGGTCTTTAAAATATATAAAGAAGAATGATGCGAACTGCGCATGCGCAGAACCATTTCTCAGCGCACCGGTCATGTTTTCCATCCGACACGGTTTGTCATTAAACCCTTCTGTACAAGACTCACTGTGAGGCATTATTGCCTTCTTGCTGGGTTTTTTTTTGTCATCCAAAAAATAAACCAGGGTAGATTTCGTTTAGCTAATCAGTCGTAGAGGATTTCCCCTCACACCCTTTATCCCTGCGTCATTTCAGCCTTTTGCTTTCTTTCACCAAAGTTGCCAAGCGAGAATGTTCGGAAACCTCCCCGGTTAAAGTGGAACAACATCTCCTCCACCTGCTTTCAAGCTCAACATCTCCTCCACCAGCACACTATCTAAGAGCTTTAAGATAAATCACAATAAAACGCTTCTCCTTGCATATCATTAGGTCCTTTCACTTTGACGGCACGAAAGTCAGCGCTAGCGTTAATCTAGCTAGTTGACTAACATCCAGCCTGCGTAGTTACTCTGAAATACAATCAAAAGTGTAATACACGGTTTTAAAAAATCCCTTTTAACTTTCACTCTGGTATTTTTTATTTATTTTAATTTACCTAAAAAAGAAGCTGCAAATCCTTACCTTTCTTCTTCCCAGCCATTTTGTTTCTGTTTCCTACCCGGACGTTAATCCAGGGCACACCCTGTCAGTCACGTGACACATGCAGGGACTATTTATTGCTAAACAAGTTTTCATTCTTCACAAGTTTTGCTTCATGAATAATCACCTTTAGAGTGGTGACCTAACAGAAAACTCTTCATATGATGAGATAAACTCTCTATATGATGCTTTTAATGCATTAATGCCACATCCGTTTTGTGACTCTCCATTCTCTTTTACTTTTGTGCAACTTTAAAATGGTCACGTGCTTTTTTTTATTTGCACTGCATAATAATGCAATAATAATGTATAATTAATACTACTACTACTAATAATAATAATAATAATAATAATAATAGTAGGTTATGGCAAAATAGAAGCCTTGTTAATAAAATAAAAGCATTCATTTTAGATATTGTCAAGGTGCTGGCCTGTCAGGGCGTGGTTCAAGGTTTCTGTTTGAAAGACACGTTAAAGGGAAGTTAGAAATGGCCTGGGTGTAGCTCATTAATCCAAAGTCAGTGGTGCTGTCTATTTCAGTGAAGCATTAAGACACGTTACAGTGATGTCATAAAGGGTAAGGGTGTTATTACGTATCATCACATTTAATTTCCAGTAGATCACTTGATTCGTTCTTGTTTAATATATTCACAATTTATTACGTCACACAAGTACTTTGTTAAGAGTAAGACTTGGTTGCTATGCAACACAACAGGCAAACATCAGGGCATGGCTTAAGTGTGACGATGTTCTTTGTTTGAAACCAGAACGTATATATTGTCATGCATTCACATTTCTGTATTTAGAGGCTTTAGCAACAGAAGCATGACTTATTGTTGTCTTCTATGACACCATGACATAATTCACATGTGCAAGTCTGAATGTTTGATTTAATCTGTCTGAAATGAGGATTGCTCTGACGTCAGGACTCCTTATAGACATTTCTGTGTAACCCTATGGTTATTATTTTCTAGCTTTATGCCTGATTTATGGGCTGTTTATGACTTTCTTGAAAGCAGTGACGACAAGTGATGATGTGAAGGACAAACTGATTAAAGAGATAAATGAATCCAAACACAGGTAGATTGAGAAGATGTTTGAGGAAGGTGTTATGACCGGGATTCTCATATATGTCTTTATGTATGTATTATTTATTTTTTATCCTTTAGCATTACAGTTCATCTCTATTGCAGGTCAGCACTGCTGGAAAAATGCAGCTTGGTGTGATCAGCTACAGGAAAAACACACACACACACACACACACACACACACATACACAGTTTGAGCTTTTTGAGCTTCCATGAGATTTGTCTAAATTGAAAAATCAATGTGTGAGAGTTTGTAATTGTTTCTACGAGGTTGTAATCGTACTTGTAACGTAGAGACTGGTTTTATTTAGCAGTAGCTAAATTTATTATTGTTAACATTAACAGAAAAGTTTTAAAAAAATAAGCAAGCTGTATCTCTAAAATATTTAAAAAAGAATTATTAAGATATTAAAAGATATTAAAAGATATTAAAAGAAGGAAAGAAGAAATCTGAAAGCACCAAAATGTGATTTGATTTGTCATCTTTATTATTTCAAGTTCATTTCTATTGTTTAATTTAAAAAAATGAAAGAAATCATGCATTTTACAGCAACGGACAGTGGTTAAAGTGATGTAGATGTAGGTGATGTCATCCCTGACCCAGTAATCAGATGTAGCTGTAGTTGGATAGCACACAGACCCTACACTGAGTACCAGGTCAGCGAAACACATCTGAACTAAAACCAGACAGATGTTTCTCAGAGAACTCCAGGAAAAGCTTCGTCTCTCTTTCTGCATTAAACTGAACCTATCTGAAAAACTCTCACGTCTTCAAAAAATTCCACTCCTGCACTTTTACAAACAAATTCTTCACGTTCTAATATTTAAACCCTGATGTATAGGAGGTTATGTCTTAACTGGCTCTCAGTTCAGAATGGAGGCTATGAAGATGATTCCTGCGTACCTTCAGGGTGATTAGAAAACAATGTTTGGTGTGTAAGAAATAGAAATAAATAAGTAAATAAATCTAGTTGAAGATGCAGTTGAAAGTACAGCTGTGGTCGAAGCCGTTCTTGCGTGCTGGATCCGAAAGAGAGCACTAATAAAAGTGAAACTTCTCGCTTCTTCTGAGTTTGTTAGGGGGAATACCATGGCCTTGATGTGCTTTAGAAGGTTATTTCCCAAAAAAAAACATCCACACTTGAATGAACTGACCTGAACTCACAATGTGTCCACGCTTCCGTGTCTCTGTTAAAGATCTCTCTGTCTTTCTTGAAACTGTTAGGGAGGGAAAGCGTCTTGTGATGATTAGGAAGTAGCATGTTCTTTATTTCCAGGAGGATCAGCCTATATGAGAGACTTTTTAAGCTAAAAGCTGAATTTCTGAATTATCGCTGCAATCATCATCATCGTCATCATCATCATTATCATCTCTACATCATATTAGATAAAGTTTGATTGATTTGTCTTGAGAATAAAACTTACTGCAGGCTGCTGAGAAGTTCTTCAGCGCTCCATCCGAAAAGAAACGCACCAATGCACACGTCTCAAAGTTCTCCTGTAGACCCGACTCATGCACAAAGCAGTCTGTCGACTCGGAAAAACACGCTTCAGACCATACCTATTTCCACAGAAGTTCTCGAGCGGCATTTCATGCAAACTGCCTGTTGCTCCACATCCTTCCTCCTGCTTTACTCGACCCTGAATTCTAAGAATCCGACAGAGAAAAGCGACTTCCTCGATCACAGAAGAGAAAAAAAAACAGTGTTCATGTGTGTGTGTGTGTGTGTGTGTGTGTATGTGTGCGCGCGCGTCTGTAGACCTTCCTGCTCCTATGTGTGTGTCTTGTCAAGTGTGCAAGGGTGAGCTGCAAGCCACGGTTTTATCGAGCGTTGATGAATTTCCCCTGGGCCTCTCCCCTCACCTGGCTGGGAATTATGTGTTAGTCACCTTGTTAAGGGACAGTCCCTCTGTCAGCTCCCGACACACAGCTCAGCGCAAACCTCCATCCTATCACCACCTTGCACAGACTCATACATCTACTAAATATTTGTTTTTAATGCATATATAACATATTACAATCACACAGTTTGATACTGTATTGCGACACTAACTGAGTTTCCTTCTTTCTTCTTGATTTTCTTATCTTTTCCTTTTTGAGTTCTGTTTTCTTTCAGGTTTAGTTTTGAGTAAAAATTTCTGCTTAACTTTACAAATCAACCGTAACAAATTCCTTCATGGAAATAATGTCAATATTTTTGGTTTTATATTATTTACATTAACAATTTCCATTTGTCTAAAAAAGGTTAAAAATAAAGTTTCATTCATTCATTCAAGTTTCTATTTCCATTAACAAATTCTCTGATATTACTGAAGCCTTGCTCTGCTCCTCATTTCTGTACATACAGTTGTTATACAACATACATTTTTATAATATAGAGTTCAAGTTCAGAATTTCAAGTTCAAGAAAAATAAAATGGAATAAAAAAAAAACTGTATTAACTTTTAGTAATGTTAAAAATGTTTTTTAGCATATTGTCTAGGAATTGTGGGGAAATTAAAATTTAATCATTAAAAATTAAATATGTTCCTTTCTGTAAAGTTCTGTAAATAACGAAGATGTTTTCTGATTAAATATTCTCTCCACAACACAAATAACAGCAAAACAATACAATAATCTGTTTATTTAAATAGTTTAAAAACTTTAAAAACCAGAAGCCTGTGGTGTTGTGTGTTTTATATACAAATAATTTAAAATCAAGCTTTCAAACTTTATTAAATAAAACTATCTAATATGTAACTGAATAATTGAGAAATGAGTATACTTATTATAAATAATAAATGAGTACACAGTGTGGATAAAATGTTTTTTTGTTTTGTTTTAATCCAAAAACTCCAGATCCAAACTCAAATCCAAAAAATCCAAAAAGTCCTGAAAAATAATAATAAAAAATATTAACTATTTAATTGATTATTTTCTGCATGTTTACATTTACATTATATATACTGTATATGTAAATTGTGTATATTATTTCATTTAATTTTTTTAAATAATGTATTTTGTTCATATCTGGATTACTTTATACAGTAAGCATGTAATACAATTTTTTAAAAAACAAATGCAGAATGATCTGAATGTAACTGTTCTTCTCCTCACAGCACTGCCACTTCTGCATAGAATTCAGTCAGAACACAAAACCATGTATGGATGATAGAATGCTGAATTAAACACTAACTCAGACAGGAGAACATTTGTGTAAGAGCAAGGAAAACAAAACAAAATGACAACAAAAAAAAAAAAAAACACATCATATTCACACTAAAAGTTTCCATGAAAGTAGGAAACAAACCAAAAAAATTACTAGACTGGTGAACTTTATTTGTGTGTGTGTGTGTGTGTGCTGTCTGGGCATCATATTGAGAGGAACTTATTTCGATTTGTCAGACTATCTATCTCTCTCTCTCTCTTTCTCTCTCTCTCTCTCATGAAAGTATTTCCCCTGCATGAGTGCATTACATCACATCTCACACTCCTGTGTGTCCACTGACCTTATGTAGGTTTGAACAGTGATGTCATAATCTCAGAATCAAGCAGCCGTAGGGTGCATTTGCATAAAATTTCTGGTGAATCATATAGAACTGAAAGAGGGAAAGTTTGCGGTGTACAGGAAGTGCAATGCCTGTCACTACCCAGCAACCCCCAATAGTGGGCACGCCTCTCTCTCTCTCTTTCTCTCTCTCTCTCTCTTTCTCTCTCTCTTTCTCTCTCACTCTCTCTCTCTCTCTCTGTGTCTCTGTTTACTTGTGCATTGTCGCTCATGTTGCCTAGGTGAAACAAGGTTAAACCATCCTAAGTGAAAATCTTTAAACAGTCCTACACTTTACGAGAACTTATTAGATTAAATGCTTATTCTAAATTATTACAATTTTCCTAAACAGCTTTCAAGTGAACGTGATTTTCAAGATATACGCTTTTTATTTTTAAATAATAAATATGTTAATATGATAAACACGTTCATTTTTTAAAATAGAAATCTGGATTTTGAATTTCACAAATTCACTTTAGATTTTCTCCAATTAACAGTTTAATTAAAATATTTTTTTATTTATAGATTACTTATTTACAACAAACATTTCATACATTTTTTTTATTACAAAAGCAAAAATCTTTTGTTCTTCCTTTCCTCTCTCTTTTGCATAGATCTCAGACTTATAATGATGATGATGATGATGATTATTATTATTATTATTATTATTATTATTATTATTATTATTATTATTATTATTATTATTGGTGTTGTTGTTGTCCAATTCAAAAATCAAATCAAATAAAAAATATGAAATATTAAATCATGCATTTCTAAAGTGTAAGCAGAGACCATTTATGAAAAATCATATTGTAGGGTGAAGCTGAAGAGTGAGCGAACAAAAAGCATTTTTAAAACACACGTCTCAGCATCATTATCATGCTACGTGTTTAGGAAATTAATTAACAGAAACAGCCCAGGCTAAATCCAGAGTTAGAATGAAAATGAAAGTTAGGGGGTTTAAATGACAATTAAACTGAAGTAAATAAAAGTCTTTTTTTTTGCCTTGCTCAGAAACACGGTCCTATCAGACGTTTGAGAAATTACTCAGTGTTTTCTCCCCACCCATGTTAACGGTACACCACTAAACTCACTGACTATCATCATCATCACTGCTCATCTTGCCTAATAGTTTATTTAGAAAAACGAAGCCCTTGGTTTTACCGGGAAAAGAAATTATAAGGACTGCTCTAATGTCAATAAATTTCCCCATGAGTTAAAGAGTTTAATATCTGGTTCCTGATCTCATTGTTTTGTACATTTCCAGGTAAGGATGGAAGTTCTGTGGAAATAATTTACATTGAGATTTCCTTTCATTATATACATTATGTAATGTTTTAGTTAACAAATGGATTAACCTGCTTTATTCACAATCATACGAAGTTCAGTGATTTTAACTATTAAACAAAATTCATAACTAACCTTAATGAACAGAATGGTATCAGTTTCAGGGCATGCTGTAAATTAAGTTGGACTTATTTTTAATCTTAGATTGAATTGTCTTTTAAATATAGTATGATTATATCCTCCCTGTTATATAGCAGCTACTAAGGAGACTAACACGTGAGACAGGTAAAGCCAAAACCTCTTTCCGAACTGCTGCATCACAATGCTATCCACCCTTTTTCTCATACAGGACCTCACAGACGCCGCTGATTGGCTAGTGCTTCTGTGATTGACAGCGGAGAGAAAGTATGCCCTTCCCACCCAGAGAGCGTAACCGACGTTCCGCTTTTAGACTCGACGCATTTAAACTTCACAAACTTAAGACTTAACTTTTCTTAAACTTAGAAAGAAAACTTAAGTTTTCTGTTGCACCGTTTGGCATTCATTCTCAGATCAGCGGGATGTTTAATTGTGTAGAACAGAAGTTCTGTTAATGCGTTCTTATAGTATGTTATCGTTTCCACGGTAACATTAGCCATCCATCTGCTAACATAAACACAATGCATTAAAAGCAAAATGATCAGCTGTATGTGTATGTACAGTTACATTACCTTTTATGTATTAGAAATAATTTATTATGTTTATATATATATTAAGGAAAGTATCGTTTTGTGAAACTGAGGTTAAACTTGTTTTATATATATATATATATATATAAAACAAATTTCACCTCAGTTTCACAAAACGATACTTTCCTTAATCCGTGGTTTGTACAGCAGGTTGAGGGATTTTTTTTTGTTTAATATTAAAGTACTAGTCAGGAAATTTGTACTTCAAATTTGTTTCATTTTTGTGGCTGTTCTGCATCTGTATTTTGGGCTGTTTCAGGGGGAAAAGCACCACATTTCCCTGACATGTTATAATATCAGGAAATCTGTGAAATCTGTTATAATATATAATATAATAATCAGATACCATTAACTCTCATTAACTACAGACTGGACCATTAGAAACCACTGACTTTTAAACTATTTAAACAACATTCTTTAAAATGCTACCATTATTCACCATTTTTACCATTCTATCTTTTGTCAAATGTAAGTCATGCATTTCAGGAGTATCATTTTCAGTATCTATGAGTATTTATAACATTGAAGTGCAGTTCTTCCAAAACAGCCTTTTAACTGGAGGAAAAGTTTCCAAGAACAGAATCTTACATAAATAAGGCCTAAAATTCCAGCACAAAAAAAAAAATCACATGATTTCAGAAGTAATATCTTGCTCTGCTCTTACTGTTTATAAACTAGTGTGTGCAGTTTATCTGGCTCTGTTGCTGCTGGCACATGCTGATGATGTCAGCTGCTGACCTACAGGCATACACAGAGGTGTAGCTGGATTAGTTACATCACCACCGACTGCTCAGTGGAAAGATGAAGTCTTTGGGTCTGTTCAAGGAACAGAGAGAGTACCAAATACAGGATAGGTGATAACCCTGGGGTGCTTTTATAGATCTGGAGCACAAACCCTGTTTCTGGGGATCCCCCTGCCTGCACATTTTAGTATTTAGCCTCGTCTAACACACACACACACATATACTTCAACCCTGTTAATAAGCCAATGAGTAAAATTACTGCTACTATAATAATAATAATCATCATTATCATCATCAGGGCGACACGGTGGCTCGGTGGGTAGCACCGTTGCCAGCAAGAAGGTCCCGGGTTCGATCCCTGGGTGGGGCGGTCTGGGTCCTTTCTGTGTGATGTCCTCCTCGTGTCCACATGGGTTTACTCCGGGTACTCCAGTTTCCTTCCACAGTCCAAAGACATGCATGTTAGGTTAATTGGTTTCTCTAACAAAAGTGCAAACACACACTAGTGTGTGAGTGTGTGCCCTACAATGGATTGGCGCCCTGTCTAGGGTTGTTCCTGCCTTGCACCCTATGCAGCTGGCTAGGCACCGGCTCTCCCGTGACCCTGAACAGGGATAAGTGGTTAAGATAATGGCTGGATAATCTTAAGTAAAAGTAAAGTAGTGATCAAGAAAATACCACAAGTAAGAGTAATTACAATTACAAATTAACATTTTTTCATCTACAGTTGATTAGGTGTAATCCAAAAATGTTCCATATCTGAGGAACAACGATGTACACTAATCAAATGATCTATGCTGAACTGAACACCACTTCCATTATCAACAGTACAGAAAGAAACTGACATTAGCTAACTAGCTAACTTAGCCAAATCCTGCTGGATTGCTAGCCTTGTAAGCTAGCTTATATTAATTCGATGTCGCCCCTTGTGCATCGTCCTGAGCAATACTTACAGGTTGTAGCAGCACTTAGATATATTTAACCCAACAAACCATCGTTACTGAACATGGCACCTTAAGTGATATATTCAGTTTACTTTCATACTGTAAAACATTATAGGATCTGGTTGCACTAGTCTGGCTAACAAAGCTAGCTAACAGAGTACCTGTGTATGTTACTTCAGGTTGGTTGTTGAGCTTTAGAATGCTGAGATCTTCACAGGTTTGGGGTTGTGTGATATAATTAACAGATTATTATCATGCTGAAGTATTTCAAACTGAATATAGGTGATCGTTTGGGTAAGGGATGCTCGTCTGTCTGCACTGTCTCAGACATTCCTGCTGCTCACAATAAGCTGCTTTGCTTTGTTTGAAATGTTGTATATAAAAATGTTAAATTTGCACATACTGTCTTTTAATTGGCTTAAAGAGTTCCTTGCATTAAAGAAGGCAAAGCACGCTGTTTTCAACTGGTTGTTTATTACAATTAAAGGCACTATGATTTAACGATACTACTGCATAAACAAATTTGTCACGCGTTACTAATCCACATCTCACCCGTGGAGTCTGTGCAGGAACAAAATGGAGAGTTGAAGGAATTTGTGCACAAGAGGACTGAACATTTCAGACACTGCACTTCTCCTGTCAAAATATACAGTGTCACCTTCATCACCTTCACACTGCTCTGCTGCACCATGTCTGATACTCTGTCAGAAAAAATCACTCTCCCTTTTAGAACTACATTCTGAGCATTGTTACTGCAGCCCAAGACTAAACGTTAGACACAAAAATTACTTCACAATATTCTACAACCCGTGATGTTCAGGTCCCAGCAACTCTGAAGAACTGCATTTTCTAAATATGTACAAATATCAATTAACACTGATCAAGGAGGATCTTTTTTTAATCTAAACACATTTTACAGTTTCAAAGATTCAAAGAATACTTTGTGAAATCTACATTAAAAAAGTATTTCATTTTTATCACAACACCAATAGATATCACTCTACCTACAAAATCTCAGTAAAGTGTAGCGAAACATAAATCAATGCAATATTGATATTGTATTATCCTATCAGCCAGCCTTGGAGAGAAATAAAAAAGGTGTTAGATGCTGTGTAATGCTAATAATAATAAGTCTCTCTCCATAGATAGATAGATAGATAGATAGATAGATAGATAGATAGATAGATAGATATAGATAGATAATTTTTTCTTCTATATAAAAAAACCCAAATGGTTCATATATTTAAAAAAAGAAACTAAACAAAAATAAATAAAATATGTTCACATTGTGATACAATATAGAATATATAACAACGTTCTTGAAAATGTATGCAGTTCAGTTTTGTTTTTTTTTATTGGTTTGTTTGTTTGGGGAAATTATGTAGAAAGTTACAGTCCAGGCCAAAAGTTTGGACACACCTTCTCATTCAATGCGTTTTCTTTATTTTCATGACTATTTACATTGT
>JAOVYV010000019.1:20922131-20935690 GCA_025674545.1 Hassar affinis
CTTATACGTGGGTCAAATACAGAAATAGACCCCGTAATTCAGACTGCGCCTTATAGTACGGTGCGTCTTATGGTCCGGAAAATACGGTACTCTTAATAGATATCTAAGCTAGTAACAGAGTATATTTGTTGATGGTGACCTCAAAGCACTTTTATAAGTCGCTCTGGATAAGGGCATCTGCTAAATGCCTTAAACTGTAAATTGTAAACTTGTAAATGAATGGAACCATAGTGAAAGTTGTATGGAAGAATAAACAGTTAAAAGCCTACTTTCTCCTGGTGTCTCTGCTCGAGCTCCACAAGGTGGCTCTGGTGCTCCATGTCCATAGTAGACATCAGCTTCCTCTCGTCACACAGCACTTTCTGCAGGTCCACGTGGTTCGCCCTCTCCTGCTTCAACTCGCTCTCCAGCTTCGCGTTCGCCGTCTTGGAGGCCACAACCTGCGTTGCATTAATAAAAAAAATAAGCCTATGCTTGTGTGCAATATATATATATACTAACACATTTTCAGCACTGATATACTGAATGCCATGCGCTGATGCCAAGTTATTTTTCTGTTGCATAATAAGAGTTTAACTAAAATATTCTTAATGACCAGTAAACGAATATCAACACCCCAGTCCATAAATGGGTCCCATTATGTGAAAATTTCCCATGCATATCTTCCAACCTTATTTAGTAAAGTTGTCCCATCATCCTAGAGTACTTAAAGATTTGAGAAAGTGACATGACGGAGTGCAGGAGTGTTTTAAATATCCTCTAAATCATTACATTACATTACATTGCATTTAGCTGACGCTTTTATCCAAAGCGACTTACAAGAGTAATTGAATCACATAGATTTATGGTACACATAACTAGGGCCAGAGAGAGGCCAAGAGCTTTTTAGAGTGGGAAGTGGTTACAAGGAGGGAAAAAAAAGGTTAGAGCGGTTAGTTTGTTAGAGGTGCTGAATTCTTACTTCAGACATGAGAATTTTCAAGGCACTCTTGGCCTCTACAATGGTGGTGACGGAGTCCCAGCGCTGCTTCATTCGGCCTTCATTATCAGCATCCAGAACCTTCTGCTGCAGATCAGCAATCTGAGCACTCCTACATATAAAAGGGAAAAATATATATATAAAGATACTGACATTACATCCATTTGTTGTACAATAGTTTATTATTAGGACCCAAAGCACCACAGGTACTGGTTTTTTTTTTTGGTATGCTTAGAAAATCAAATGATCCAAACACAAGTGCTGGCTATCAAGATCTGCCCAAAGATTTGGACCCGGGTGTGGCCCAGGGTTTGAAATCAGTCCCTTTGCCATTCTTTTCCATTGCAGGCATCCACTTTCACCAAAATGCACCAAATGCTGCAAGCCTATAGTTTTTCCCAAGACATTTCACAATCATGTCCATTTCTTCACCCAGTAGGAGGAAGTCAGCTATTTTGTATTTTCCATGTTTTGACAAGTAGCAAACCTGCCAAATTTTAAACCTCTTCTCCTAGGAGATCCATCATCATCAGATGTAAACCAGATTTGCCCAGGATGATGCAAAGATATTCATAATGCTAATGCTGAATTGTGAAAGAAAATTTGTTAAACAGTGTTGCCATGGCAAAGCGATCAATTCATTTCACACCATGCAAACAGGAAAAATGTCATATTCATGAAGGAAGTCAAGTGTCTTCAGTAATGCATAATCACAATACCACCAACTGGCAGCAGGAAGTGAGGTTAATAAACCAATACAACTATTTTAAGTCCTCCTAAAGGGCTTGTCACACACATTCACTGCTGAATGCTCAGTGCTTGGGCCCACTGATCACCACGTGACACTATATTAGCTTGTTTCTCTGTAGCTCACCTGAGGTCCATCTCAGTCTCCAGGTTTTCCACTTGTTTACTGATAGAAGCCTCAAGCTCTCCTCTACCCTCCAGCTCAGAGATGGTCAGTGTGCGGCGCTGGGGAAAACAACAAAAGTAGATTTGTTTGTTTGTTAGTTTCCCTTGCTTGTATTCTAGTATCATTTCTCAGATTTAGTATCCAGCTCAGATTCTGAATACTACTCACTCTGACTTTAGCTACAGGTTTCTCTCCAGACTCCATTTGCTGGCGGAGCTGACCGATTTCCTCGGCTAACATCTTCCTGTCATCAAGCAGGTCCTGTAAGTGGCGCCGAGCCTCCTCCGTACTCACCAGCACCTCCACCTCGTTCAGCAGCCAGGCCTAAGAGAGAGATGCACTTTAAAAGCTGACACATTGTGTATTTAATATAGACTGCAAAGAAAACTTTTGTAATTGCAAGATTTTTTACTTATGTGTACACACACACACACACACACACACAAATTCTGACACTAATGTATTACTGGTCATTTGTTTGCAGACCTAAATATCATGATATGTATTTATTACAGGAATTATATATATTACATTTGATGATATTTTGGTCACTCAGCCTTTCTTCACACATACAGTACAATTACGATATACTTACAATTATTCCTTACACAAGCATTCCATGTGTGTGTATAAATATCTGCAAAACATAATATAGATAATTCAGTGCGTCTTTAGAAGCTTAATGTACCTTGACTCTGCTTGCGACTCCCTCCATACCGCGGTTCTGAGTGTCTTTGCGTTTCTCAGCCACTTCACTTCTTTTCTGAAGAGCGTCCTTCAGGCGTTTATTAGCTGCAGCAGCCTGAGAGACAGACTGCAGTTTCAGTGTTGTATCCCCCAGAATATCACAGTTTGTCATTTTCTATTTCAGGACTCATCAGTAAAAGAAAAAAAAAAGATTGTCTTTGTTTAAACGTAGACATTACCTCTTCAGTTTTGCGTCGGAGAACATTCGCCTGTTTCTGGAAATCTCTTTCCAGCTTCAGCATCTCGTACTGCCGTTTACGATCCTATCAGAAGCAGGTAAATTTGATCACGGTTAGTACTGCGATTCTCATGAAAGTGGCTATAAATGAATTGCTGGTTTTAGTAAAACCTATTAAGGTTCACAGTGCCTGAGAACATGCCATGCACCATTTTTTAGGTAAAATTATAAATTGATTCTTATTTTTTGGTTAGATAGCTAATGTTAGACAACTAGTTCACTACTATATCTGCTTTGTGGCATATTATGTATGAAACATGTGCATGTTGCTTTTACTGTAAAAAAAAAAAAAAAAAAACAGACCTTTTCTTTCAGCTGCAAAACTTCTTTATCTTTCTTCTGCTTCCATACACGGAATTTCTCAGAGTCATCCTTCATCTGCCTCATCAACTGCACTCGCTGGGCCTTCATAGCCTAAACATGCAAAAATGTAACTAAGCATCACCTGTAACACATCAACAATTCTGTAGACTCTACAGGCATACAACTACTATTCTAGCATTACAGGCTTCGCCTGGTGACATACCTGAATCTCCTGATTAAGCTTAGCAACGCTGCGTACTGAGGACTCTTTAAGTTTCAGAAGCTTGGACTGGTCCTGCAGTTTCTTCTTTAACTCGGTCATCTGCCCCTCCAACTCCTGTAACCTCTTCCTGCGCTGCTCACTCAATCTGTACAGGTGAGGAGGGAAGTATGGAGAATAAGCACATCATCTATAAGGCAGCATTACTGGAAGGCTTGTATGGTATAATGATCGTTTTGACATATAACACAGTGGTTTACTCTGACCATCTTGTATTATATTTTGCCATGGAGCATATACGAGAGAAGAGCAGTCTGTTCTCCTCAATCAAACAGGAGATGATCCAATCGACATATAAACATGGAATGATTTGTGCAGGTCTTTATTAACTGACACCACTTGGAAGCCCCGCCCTCTTCCACCATCTCAAATGCTCTTGACTATGAACAAAGTCTTGAGTTCAAAACAGTTCACATCGGTTTCTTTAATTATTAAGGATACCATAATTCTTTTTTATTTTTTAGAAAGGACTCGACTGGTTTTCTGAACTTTCAAAGGTGAGAAAAGGACAAAAACACTGACCTACAAAACATTACAAAGTCTTACAATGTTAAAGGAGATGATAAATAGAAAGTGGTAAAAACTTTTTGCTCTCCTGCATCGGTCAGAGCTTAAACACTCTGAGCTACAGCTCAACAGTGAAAATGTCATCTTTGCGGACATTAGACAACCAATTTATAAAAGGATTATATTAAAATGCATGGTTATTATTTGTTTCTTGCTCACTGCACATCACTGCAGAAACGGCTACAAATTATATCAATTTGTGGCCGTCTCTGCTGGGTAAGCAGTTCCCGACTGCACAGCTAGTAATATTACTCCTCCCCTACTCTCTCCTTGCACCTGATGGTGGAAATGCTCAACGTCATGTTCTGGTTACTTTTAGGTACTAAACTGCAAATAGGGTGAGAAAGAAATCAAGATCACACAATCTGAATTGTTAGCATGAGCTTACTTTGCTTGATTGGTGTCTTTCTTAGCAGAGTGCAGTGCAAGGATCAGCTCTTCCTTCTCTTTCTGTAGGGATCCAACCTCAGCCTGGAGGTTTTTGATGTTCTCCTAAGAGATATTGAATAACAATTTTCAACTAACTAAATGGTTAGTAAAAGAGAACTGTTGTCTCTAATTACTGAAAAATAATATAAATCACAGGTGTACATTCTATTAGCTTTCAGTAGAAGGGATAAATCTACTACCTGATATTCTGTTTGTATAGGCTCCAGCTGACCGTCATTCTGGCACATTTTCTTGACAAAGGCCTCTTTTAGTGCAAGGACCTTATTAAGCTCAATGAGCTCCTTGGACATCTGAGCCTGCCTCAGTGCATGCTGGGTAGTGAAAGTCTCTGGGGAGTCCTTAACCCGAGCTTCACCATTGCCACCCTGAAGAGAAGGAGAAATATGATGTTCTAAAATGAATACAAAAAAACCTACTTAATATAAAACTGTACAGGTATAATCTTGATATTAATAGCATACCATGGGTGATCCAGTGGCAGGACTGTGGCTCATGTCTCCAGCGTCTGCCTCAATCTCCAGAGACGTGGAATTGCCCGAGGTCATAGCATCTATGGTAGCTGCAATCCCTGCACTCTCATGCTACAGAAACAGGTAAAAATTGACACGATGAGCAGATGCAATATGGATTTTTTTTTCCCCTGATTGCAATTAACCATTCAACAAAGAACTTGATCAATGGTTTATATTATTCAGAACAGATTTAAAGCCATTATGTTTACATGTAAATGGCTCAGACATCATCTTGTCAGCACATTTCTTTCTGTCACTCTGACTATCATTCATAATTTTGTAGATTCATACCATTACCATCTTGAATAAGAATTTTAAAGATTAAGCATTTCACAGATTGATTCACTCGAGCACTCAACCCTTTTCATTGGGTTTGTTTAAGTGTTTGGCATTACTAACACTGAGGATGTAAAAGCAGCACTACTACATTTTCCAAGTGGCTAGCTTAACTACAGCCCATCACGGGAGTCCTAATAATGTGCATGTTCAGAAAGGAATTAGCAAGCTATTTAATAGTCATTAGCAAAGAAAACCCTAAATTGAGAGTAACAGCTCATGCATTTTTTAACATTTAAAGAGAGTAAGCGTATAACAGTTCAAGCTTGTATAATTAATGTATATATTTATTTATTGTATATAAATATAATCAGAGTGAACTTGCTGGCTGTCATGTAGAGAAGATTAAATCGATTATGTGAGATCTGGTGTTCTTCAGCAGCTCGTGAATCTTACTTGTAGCTCCAGGATGAGATGCTGAAGGCTTCGGATGACCTCCACGTTCTCCTTCAGCTCCTGATCCTCCAGGGTCTCCACCATCTTCTGAAGGTCCACTTTACACCTGCGCCAAAGTCATGGATACAGTCATCAACCAGGATCGTTACCTCCACTATGTACTACCATGGAGATGTATTTTATAATCAGTGATCAGTGCCACTTCAAGCTTACGCTGCATGCTGCTTCAGTTCCTCTAATTTGCTCTGAAGTTTCTCATTGACTTGCTCTGTCTACAAAGGGAGAGAAAGAAAAACAACTGCTAGATAAAGTCCACCAAGGGTACCAAACATTCTAAATGTTGCACCTGAGCAATGAGCAAGAACATAGCCAAATAATTCTACTCATAGGAAATCATAGTAGTAGTGAGGAAAACTGCTTATATATTGAGCAAATTGAGACATTATTGACATTTTTAAAAATCTTGCTCCTATGATACTTGACATATGGGACTATTTTGTAGTTGAATTAAAATACATGCCATGATGATCCTTTCACACATGAGGGCAGTCTGTCCTACAGCCTCACTCAGTTCTCGACTCAGCTTGCTGTTCTCCTCCTGCAGGCTTCGGTTACGCTCCACAATCTTTGACATATTTTCGGCATCCTCGGACCTACAGCACAACGGTTCGATGTTTAGAATTCCCAAATCTGGAATGATATTCTTTTTGGATGCTTAATAAATCATGTATCTCAATCATGTATCTGTCTAACAGATGTGACATTACAGCAGCTAAAGAAAGTGACCACATGTAAACATGTAAGCTGGAATGTGGGGATACAGTTCTCCTGTTTTGAATTTTTTACTCAACAGCATGACCCTGTTGATCGGTCACAATTACTGAACTTTATTATTATCCACTTCTGCACTACATACAGTTTTTTCCCCCATGTAAGACGTGCATGAATTTCCTTCTTACCCAGAAAGAACAGGAGCCACACCTCCTCTAGCGTGCAACAACATCACCTGTAGCTCTTGCACCTGCAGGAAAAAGCAGATCAATTATTTTAATTCAAAAACATTCATAGTATCAATCCAATATTCCTATAGAGTCCAAGTGTTTTTCAAAGTGCGTGTAAAATAAGCTCTAGATTTGTGCATTAGATCCATCAGCATGCAAAAGAAAACTGGTATTCATCACACAGCTATTAATGAAACACACACATTTTAAACTGATGTACTCGTTTGCATAAAGAAATGTCCTCAAATTGCCATATGGTAAACTACTTCCCTTTAAAAAACCCAGTAGCCTGCTTACAGAGCTGCTTGCAACAGATCACAATAAAGATACTGCTACATGAACGTATCCTGCATCGTACGTCCTACATACACACATTCAGGAGTGTGTGAAAATATATGCGAACTGTCACACATAAGCAGACCCTGATAAATCCTGTTCAGTACATGGAAATGTGCACATACACGGTTGATAAATGAGACTCCAGGTCTACGTGCCATGAACTTAAACATATCTGAGTCCCTTGTGCCAAACTGTGCATCTTCTTTACTACCTGCTGCTTGAGCCGTTTCATCTCGGCGGCTCGAGGATCCACGTTGAGAACAGGCTTGTTCTTGATTTTACGTGCGCGGTCTGCATAACGCAGTGTGTTAATGGTCTCCTCGATGTTGGAGTCGGCCGGACTGACGCATGCGATCATTAAGGTGTGACTGTTCCCTCCCAAGGAGTCTGAGAAGGAGCAGGGGGTATAAATAAATCTAACATACAGGATTGAAACGCTTCAGACAATCTGAACATTAATGGCTGGTTTGATTCGTTTCTCGCAGTGCAAAGGCATAAAACATCTTCAGGTCCAACATATTTAATAGTGTCAACCAAAATTACAGAAAATACTATCCTTGACATTGAACAAAGATTGTTGCAAGCTGATTTTTGAGGCTAAATACGCATGTATCCGGGGTAAAAATAACCAGATATATTTTAATCTATAATCTATAATATATTAAATGTGTTTTTTTTTGTTTTAGTTTGCATCAGATACATGCTGCACTGATATTAGTTTAAAAATGCATAAAGGAGTTAAATAGCAGAATGTTTTCTGTAGATTTTTTTTTAAAGAGCCTCACCCTGCAGCAGACGAGTCAGCTTGGAGTCTCTGTAAGGTACAAATGTGCCCTTTTTGCTCTCGTCTCCAAGGGCGCTGATCACGTTTCCCAAAGACAGCAAGCCTCTGTTTATGCTGATCCCTGGCCATAAAACAGACACTGAGTTACAAATCCACAGCAACCACCGTGATCAAAATGACTGTCCTAACCACATTCCTCTCACCCTCTTTGAGACGATCTCCTTCAGCTTTAGTCTTCTTCTGCCTCTCGGATCCAGCGAGATCTACCAGGTGCAGCTTGGAGACCATGGCGTCGTTTCTAAAACACAAACACATTCAATTACATGAGAAATTAACTACGTTGTGTTTATTTCAAACATTGTTCCTCATGCCATCTGTTTCTGTTCATCACCATCATCCTGAGCCAGAGCTGGATATAGAGGTCTGCTTTGAGACTGTAGCTCAAAATTAAATAAATAAATAGATCTAGCCAATACAAATACAAACTAACATTCTAACATTCACATACTTGGTTTGCTTAACTGTTATTACTGTGTCATTTATGTGCCATTTTCCATATTGTTTGTAAAAAAAATTAACCTTTAAAGAATGGCACACCAAGCTTTTCAACTATTTATTTACATTAGTATATAGTCATGGAACATCCACAAGTCAGGTTAGGTCCATTATAGCAGCTATAAACAGTCATTCCTTCACCAGTCTCTCTTTCTCTGTCTCTGCATGAATAATAGAAAGTAAAAAAAAAGTGCAGCTTGAAAAAATGCAAAGAAGCATAAATGTGTCCTCTCTTCTACATTTCTGTGTTCTCTCATGCTTGTGACATTCAGTTCAGACATTCCCTTAATGTAAATGCACCAAATAAAAGAAAAAAAGAAAAATAAATGTTCTGTCCACTTTATTAGGAACACCTGCACTTATGCAGTTGTCTAATCAGCCAATCATGTGGCAGCATGATTACTACAGTCATAGCTGCTTTCCTTTCCTTTTTTTATTATTTAATGCTTTAAAACATCCAATTGTTCCCCTTTTCCTCAAAAAAGTGAAGATTGTAATCTGTCGGCTCCTGAAATTTGCAAATGAACAGGTTTACAGTTAAATGACTCATTTGTTTATTTTAGGAAATTAGGCTATTTGAGAGCTTCAGAAAAATATTACAGTTGGGCATTAAAGAATAATAATAATAAAAAAAACCTGCAGGGTTCAGAGCTGCCCAAATCATTAACACTGTACAAACAAAGCTGACTTCTGTTCCCGTGAGAAAGACGGCTTTAACGAGTCAGAGGTGCACACGAGTAAACAGTTCATGCAAATGAGACTACCAACACAGAAAACATCACACAACTGAAGCGACTCACTTGTCTCCTCCGCGGCGCTGTTCCAGGCTGATGGTGAAGATGGCGTGGGAACGGGACGAGGCGGCGTTCATGGCCGTGGAGCCCACGGTACGGGCCGAGTTCCCCATCTCCAGACAGCCAACCATCTCCGGAGCGGTGAACACATCCTTCTCCGTCAGACCTACAATCTGCAGCAGCACAGCAGCACTTCACTTTCAGGTCGATGCGTTAAAGATTAATTACTGGACTATAAAAAAAGTATAACTGCGTCGTATTCGGCTTTAAAGCTCTTTCTGGTGAAATTTCAATCTCACTTTGATGCCTTCCTTCGGATCTTCTCTGATGCTAATAACCGGTTTGTCCTTTGATGTGCAGAGAAGATCCAAAATCTCTTCGTTGTAAATCTGGATGAAAAACAGCCGACACAATAAAGACAAAATGTCACACCACAATAAATACTCAGTGACTCATTTGATAACGCTATATTTATGACCATGTGGGAACTGGGAAGTTTCTGAATGCTGCATTTGGATGGCTGTTGAACCTAAAATTCCTACTCGGAAATTCAGAGCTTCATGAGAGACCCAGTTTCTACAAATTGCATGCCTGTGATAAAGATAGAACAAGAAATATTTGATGAAATCGCTAAATACCAGGGCATATCTAAATAACTAAAACATGTTTTCTGCAAGATTTCATGGAATCTCCAGCACTATATACAGTGACACATATGAAAAATAAATTCAGCATCAAACAAACAACTCCTTAATCCTAGTGTTGAGTTTAAGAGGCCCAGTTTGGGTGAATCTGGGAAGCAGAAAGATCCAAATTGGAAAATTCAGAGTTCCCAGTTGTCAGAACAAATATACACTTACACATCTTGCTTGGTAATGCAAATGAAATCAGCCAATCACGACGTTTGGATCACTTGTGCACATTTAAAAACAAATAGAACATCATTTGGCACTTTCTTTCTCTGTGTGCATTTTCAAAAGAGGATGTTTAGAACATACAGCGTTATGAAGATGATTCTTTGTGTGAACGTACCCGACCACGCATAAGCTGTTAGAAATATACAATATACACCAGGGTTACATATAACATTTATAATTACAAGGCACTGATCTGCTGTCCTGGATTGGCATTGGGACGAAATCAGTTGGACGTTGGATCCGATATCAGAGGAGGGAAAAAGAATGAATGAATGAATGAAGCCGATCCTGTAACGGATGGAACAGACAAGAATTGGAGGTTGGATACTCTTTCTTTCTCTCTCTCTGTTCATATCACTGCCAATTTGGAAACAAACCACACCGATTTCATAACACACAATGTTTTTTTCTAATTGTAAAGGAACAAACTCGACTTGTGGACTGCAGAACTCATCGTTTATCGTGTATAGATGTTTGATCTGACTCAATAACCGGAACATTGCAATACTGTTCTAACGAAGTCAACCACAGAGTATAGCAAGCAAACACAATGTTCCCGTTTTTTTTCTTGTTGTCCCACTAAGCTAGCCCCCCTCCACTCCAAGCTGTAAATAAAGCTGCTCTGGTCACAAAACCAAGTGCACCTTTGCCAGTTTCATAACATTTCAGTGTTTAACTGATTGAAAGTGAAGAGCCAGCCAATTTAGATGATGCAACATGCAAAAGTAGTGACAGCAAATTCCCTCTGAAACCACAGACAGTGAGCATGATGGTGTTCCTGGCAAGTGAGAAGGACATGACAGCCCAGCTCCAAGACCCATAGATTTATTTAAAGCAATATTTTTCACTGTGTTTTCTACAAATATAGGTTAAGCTTTTTCTTTTTTTTTTTTTTTTTTTACTTCATTAACACCTACATTCCTTTGTGGTTTGGATGGAGATTTGCATAAACAATTTGCATTTGTCGACTGATAATCAAGCCTAGGCTAAATGCTTAATCCTTGTTTTTCTTATTGTGATTCATTGCCCTTGTGTTACGCATTTAACAATAGACAAGCATTTCATTTGTTTAACAACTGCCATCTTTGTTATTTAAAAGGAACAAGATACCCAATAATAGTCCATCAATAAAGCTTACTTAACACTCACTCTTTGGATATACTTGGTTATAATGACTTTTTTTTTTTTTATTACACCACCGATAACCAACAACTTCAATCTCAATCCTTTTTTAGTCCAACATTTCATACTATAAAAGGTGTGCCTAATAAAGTGGCCACTGATGCAGTCATTGGTTTGGTTAGAAAGTCATGTAGAAAACGAGGAATGCTGTAAACGAAAGAAAAGATCGGTGAGGTGTTGGAGGAAACGTGATACCTCGAGATAGGAAATGGAGAGGAGAAATTCACAGTCGGTCTTCTTGTCTTTTTCCTGAAAGATTTTCCGAACGACTCTGGGGATGACTCCGACGGTCGGCTCGCTCTCCTGCGCGGCGGTGTAGGTGCCGCCCATGGAGAAGGTCTTTCCTGAGCCCGTCTGTCCATACGCCAGCACAGTGGCATTATAACCTGCCAATTAAACACATGCAGCACGTTAGGAGGACATATACCGATTTACGCTCCCGGAAACATTCACTTCCAGGAAGTCAAGTCCACCTTCAGGAAGGAGTTTTCCCTTTAAGGAAATTCATACAGACCTTTGAAGAGGCCCGAGAGTAAAGGCAAGACGGCCGTGTCAAACACTTCCTCCTGCTCTGTCGTGGGATCAAAGACGTAGTCATATGTGAATGCTTTATCATTGCCCACCACCACCTGAGAGAAAAATGTAAACGGTGACATAATTCAGCCTGGGGATTCACAAGTAAATACGTAGACACTTTAATAGGAACACCTGCTGGATTATGCAGTTATCCAGACAATCATGCAGATACAGTTTTCAGTTAATCAAATGGTAGAATTTGCTAAGAAAAACCCTCAGTTCCCGCTGTAATGTAACCTCAGAGTTCTGTTCTTATCATCATCTGCTGGTGTAGACCATTCACGTGAATGTTCGACATGTTCTGGGATGCGTTTCTGATCATCACAGTGGTACAGAGCAGTTACTTGCGTTACCTTTCCGTCTCAATCACCTCTCTCCTCTGACTGCTCTCATCAGCAAAGATCTGACTCGGTTCCTCGCACTGTTCCCTGTCAAAATCCCATAAGATCATTTGGTCTGGTGGTTAGGGTGTCTGCCCCGTGATCGGAAGGTCCCGGGTTCGATTCCCGTGACTTGAGCAAGGCACCTAACCCCCATTGGCTCCCAGGGCGCTGTGGCATGTGTGCACACAGGCATGTCAGTTCACAGCCCCTAGTGTGTGTTCACCAGTGTGTCTCACTGCACGGATGGGTTAAATGCAGACATCCAATTTCACTGTGACAAATATATGTCTCACTTCTTTCTGGTGTCTGATCTGAACATGGATCTGCATGACTGACTGACCGACTGAATGGCCAGGTGTTCCTAATAAAGTGACCAGTGGATGTAGTGCTTCATTTGACCTGTGGCTCTCCAGGCACGAATGTTAGACAGCTCTGGCATCCTTCATTCAGCTCTTTGGGAACCAGGGGGCGGCAGCGGAGAGCCACACGGACCGGAATCACTTTATCCTCCTCCTTCGTCATCCTGAATAAACATAAACCACAAAACTAATACAATTCGACGGCGTTTCATGGTTCCAATACCTTCATTCAGATCATTATGAATGCATGCTAACCTTCTTAAACTAAACTCATTCATTACTCGCAAACAATGCCCGGCGACTTCTGAACAGGACAGGCTTTAAACTTTATCTTTCACCAAGTAAAAGCTACATTTATCAAGATAGCAAGAAGCTAACGGACTTCCGCCGCCGCTTTTTTTATAAGTACCCACCTGAGAGATGAATGAAGACGCTTTAGCAGGGCAGGCCCAAATGCTACAGAATGTTCGTCAGTGTCTTCTCTTACGTACTACAGCAATACATATAACAAACTTCCACGCAGTTTACGTAAAATAAATAAAGAAAGAAAGAACAACAAAAAAAACTCTTGTCGGCTGCTGTCACTAAACAACACAAGCAGCCATTTTGTTTCTCATCTGGCTGTAGCGGTTTACTTACAGTTCACCCGCCACTTTCAAACGAGGAGCTCCACCTCGGCGTCATGACGTCACGTCCTGCGTCATCACGCTCGCTGCGCTGCTGAGTTTGCCCCCACCTGCTGAATTGTGGAATTATGTTTTAACACTTTTGGACGACTGTGTTAATTGTATAAAAGATTCACTGGAAGTTAATTTCAGACAGATTTTGCGTCGTTTATTGTCACAAAAAGTATCATTTAAGTGCATAATACTTCATTCATTCATTCATTCATCTTCTTGGCCGCTTATTCCTTTTCAGGGTCACGGGGGAGCCGATGCCTAGCCGGCC
>JAOVYV010000019.1:21199294-21212369 GCA_025674545.1 Hassar affinis
AGAGATTTCTCCAGATTCTCTGAATCTTTTGATGATATTATGGACTGTAGATGATGAAATACCTACATTCCTTGCAACTGCACATTGGGAAACACTGTTCTTAAACTGTTGGACTATTTGCTCACACAGTTGTTCACAAATTGGTGAACCTCCACCTGGTGAACCCTTCCTTGCTTGTGAATGACTGAACCTTTCAGGGATGCTCCCTTTATACCCAATCATGACACTCACCTGTTTCCAATTAACCTGTTCACCTGTTGAATGCTCCAAACAACTTTTTTGAGCATTCCTCAACTTTCCCAGTCTTTTGTTGCCCCTGTCCCAACTATTTTGCAGACATCAAATTCAAAATGAGTGAATATTTGCAAAATAACAATAAGGTTTATCCATTTGAACATTAAATATCTTGTCTTTGTAGTGTATTCAATTGAATATGGGATGAAAAGGATTTGCAAATCTTCGTATTCTGGTTTTATTTGTGTTACACAACGTCCCAACTTTATTGGAATTGGGGTTGTAAATTTATTATGGGATATTTAGATGAAAGATAAATATATTCATTCTTGTATATTATATTGTATATTAAAACAATGCTCTTTGAACTTTTATTAGTACACTTGCTGAATTAAACTTGCATTGACGTGTCTTAGTGACAAAATAGTACAAAAATAAAAAGAATGAGCATATGACTCTCTAAAAAATAACTTTAAAGCCCTTGAATAATAACAACAATAACAACAACAACAACAACAATAATAATATATAAATCGACACACAAAGTTATTTTTCCAATGTTTTAGAACATGGTTTCTCAGTACAGTGCAGTACCCAGCACAGTCTCTCCTGAGCCACTAATTGGCAAATGATCAAGCCTTTCATGAGCAGAAGCAAGTGGATTTGAGCAAACCATGATGGGTTTCCTCATTCCCTTTACAATTTCATTTACCACTGGTATTATTTTGGGAGGGAGATGTGACAAAATCAGAGAACCTGAAGGAAACCCACATGGACACAACCAGTTACCCAAGCTCAGCATCGAACCAGGAACTCTGGAGCGATGAGGTGGCAATGCTGCCTGCTGTACCGCCACGCCTCCTGGTTTCTGTGAAATATTCATTGTACTTATCTGGTAAATTTACAACCATACCTCTGTGTAGACAAGATTTTTTTTACTAAAGAGTAATTACAGCTTCTGAAAAGGTAGGACACTTTCTGAGATATGTATATTTAGTACATCAACATGTTGATGGGTAACTTTATACAAATGATAACCTCATGCTGAAGATTTAGTGCCTGTGAGAGAAGGCGGCAGGTTGGAAAAGGCTTTTCATGAGTGATATTGAATCCCCTTTGAGGCCTTCCTCCCCCATCCATGTCTCTCTCTCTCTCCCTCTCTCTCTCTCTCTCTCTCTCCATATGATTCTGAACTTTCCATCGACTCATTCTCTCTGTGTGTGCTTTGAACTTCCAGTTGCTCTTTGAAGGAAAGTCATAAAAAGGTCTTTTATTCAAGTCGGGCTGCTTTGATGGGGTTGTCACTTTGTACGACGCACTGAACCTTCCCAGGGACGTGGCCTTGTGCGTCTGAGGAGCCAGACGAGCCGGTGGGTTCGGCCCAAACCGACAGGGACTCCCGAGGCAGAGCCTTTGCACTAATGGACACATAGTGGCCCCTACACACATGCTAGTCATTGCATGCCTTGTTGTGGTTTGGCTTTTTCTTACTCCTCTATCCTGTTTTCTATTAATGGGCACAGTTTTTCATGGTTATCATATCACTTTTAATAAAGTTAGTGCATATGCTTTTCACTATGAAAGCTGAACAAAGGAGCAGTGCTTTCTCTGTTTTATTGACTTTATGCTATGTCAAACCTGTGCCTTTTTCTGCTCAAGCTTTTTAACCTCAGTGAACAGAAAGACATGACAAGCAACAATAAATAAAGCAGGAAACTAGACACCTATTGTACGACAGCATGCACAATGCCAGCAAATTAATCCCAGAATATGTTTTTACATCTATTACAAAGTATGTGCACTGCCTGAGTGCCCTAGGGCATGGCAAAGAGGCTAAGTGCAAGCATGAATTTAAAAAAAATTTACAGAGAGAGAAAGTATAGTCCAGATTCAAACACACTGAAGTAAGTCCCAAGTCAGTTCGGCACAAAGGGGATGCAGGCTAGAGTGGAGCAATGCATGGGAACCGGAACACAGAGATCTTTCCGGATAGGTTTTCTGTGACTGGGTACACAAAGGTGCCTCGTCGGGCTTGGCCTGGTGCCAACAGCGTAGCGCCGCTGTCCCAGGTGTCGAGTGTCGGGGTGCTATTCAGCCCAGGAAGTGTTCCATGTCGCACTGTCCCCAGGTCCATCAAAAGAGCTGCTGTGTGCTCGCCATCAACCTCTACATGGTTTGGTGTTCAGAGGACGATTGGTGGAAAAAACAGCCTGCTAATTCTTTTCCCAGGACTGTGAGTATCTGAACTGGATTGGGTCAAAGAGAATTAAATGTGAAATGGAGCTTCTGAAGCCTGGCTGAGTTTCTGTTTCAAACCTCTTCCAAATTTACAAAAGGAGCAAGAAGGACACCCATCTGGGACTGGAGCTGAGGAGCGCTTTGAGGAATTGGACATTGTATAACAATTCTTGAATTTTCCAAAGGCTACTGTAGGGACAGACATGTTTCAACACTTCATTATCAATTTATTTGATTCTGAAAAGCAACATATTGAGAACTATTTTCAAAGATCTTGCTTTGTTATGCTGTGGTCGGTCTGTGTCTGCACCTGGGATCTGATTAGAACCAAGCAGAACTGTATCAGTTTTTTAATCATCAGACTTACAGCCAAGCAGCAATAAGCAATTATGGAAAAACTCAACAAGCTGAAGGCAGATTTGCTGCAACTGAAAGGAATTCTATTTAAAAGGAATGCCATGTCAGGGAAAACATCTATCAAACTGAATCCTTTGACAGTGTCAGCTCCTGAAGAGCAGAAAGTGAATAAAATCACTGAGGACAAAAGGACCCTGGGTGACTTCAGCCCACCTCTATCTCCAATTATCATTGAATGGGGGAAGACAGGGGCTTAGCATTAAGGAAGAATGGGGGGAGGGTGTCCAGAGGAGGAGGGGGCACATAGGAAAAGGGAGACTACATGTTGTTTCAGGTGGCCTAACTCACAGGCCTCCAGCTGGCCCAGGAAGTGGCCCTTGAGGGCAGTATTGGCAGCTCATTAGCCCAGATCAAAGGCCTGCACTTCCTCCTGGGTAAACTTGCTTTACACTGCACCTCCATTTAGATCCCCCAGTGTTAATCTGATTGATACGCAGACAATATCGCCAATTAACAAAATAGGACTCTCAGAATTAGACAGCATGTTACCTGAGCACACCAGGGAGCTCTTATCAATTAATAATCATAATATTCAATTTCCAAACAAATGGCCAAATGGTGAGGATGTGTCTTCCTTGCTTCATTTCCTCCTCATTGACTGACACTCACAGACCTCGTGATCATTAATCATTAATGGCAGGCAACAAAATACCCTGAGACATGTCCGGATGCAGACACTCCATCATCAATCGGAAAAATGCTGCATCTCTGGAAGTGGACTACTTGTTGGCGATGTATGCCTATTCCCAGCCTTAGCTTATTTTAGGCATTAGCTTGTCACCAGAGGGTTAGATATTGCTGATCTGAAACAGTCCTCAAATGGTCAAGCTGATTCAGGACTTAAATTAAACCCCAGGGAACAACTGCTACTGAAGAGCAGGTAACTCTTCTGTTCTGCCTGATGGGCAACATTATGTTCAGGCTGCTAAAAGCACATGAGTCAAAGGATACATGTAAGCAAGATGGAAAATAACATCATCTTTTACAAGGTTTCCTTGAAAAGTACTTGTGATTTTGAAAAACATTCAATTTCAGCTAACATTAGGACCTAATTTAATTCCAATAGTCTGCTGAGCTTAATCACTGATTTAGTTTTGTCTGACTATGTTGACCCTGAACAAAATATCAATTTGCTTTATGATAAAATGAATATCAATATGATCCATATATTAGCTTTGATATTTACAGACAAAAATATTAGTCTGTGATAGAAAGCATGTTTGAAATACAGGGGATTTATCTAGACATGGTAAGACACAATCTCACTATCTGAGTGAAGATCTACAGAAGATCTGGGTCTTCTGTAACCTTGCTTTCATGGTCTTATTTTAGGGAAGCTGCTATAAGAGAAGAGTGATGTGTGGAATGCCCAGAATGCCAGGCATGTGAGTGCTGGGTCCATGCCCCAACAACAGGTCACGCTTCATTGCTAGTTTGTCCCATGGGTGAGAGTTCAGGGCCACTCCTGTCCATTCTCTGAAGAAGGGTCAGGGGTCACCATCTCAGCAAGAGCTCAGCTTTCCTTTCAGTGATGGTGATGGTGGAGGTGTTTTCTCCTTCTTCTTCCCACATAAACTTAGGTTACTAGAGGTTTGCATTCTCGGCAAACAAGTTCCTTCCTGTGGACTTGCTGCTTTGGAGCCAGGCTCATTTCAACATGTCTGCATGTGTTACAATTATGATTAATTTAGTAAATAATGTGAAGTTAATTGGAGTTCCATTCAGTTGTATATCTAAGGTCTTTACATAATTATTGAGCTGATTGTCTTTTAAGTGAATAACTGAGACAAGGAATGAGTGAAAGAGGACATATGCCATACCCGAGCTTGTAAGCAGTTAAACGATCGTGCTGAGAGAAAAGCATTACATGAATCCTTTCACCAGTTTGACCTGTTAATATGTGTGAGAGCCTGCTGAGGGTCATTTCCATAGTAAAGTGTGACCTGCTGTGTATTGGAGCTGTGAAAGCTCCCTTATTTCCTCTGTGATAATCGTATTTCCAGTTTGTGCTCATTAGCACTGAATGAAAAGCTTCATGTTTAAAGAGTAGCCAAGGGGGCTGTTTGTGCCTTAGCATCGTCCGTCCAGACTACGGCTTCAATCAGAACCGGAAATTGCTTACGTAGGTATATTAGTCAGTATGCTGGGTTAGAAATAATCCACACTTAGGCATGGACTACAGGACCAGACAGGGGCAGGTATATAGTCTGTATCCCAACTGAAAGTTCAAAATCATTATGGTTAACACCAATCAGGCTTGTTTAGTCACTTTTTTGCTAGCAGCTGTAATGATGAGATGCAGACTTACCCAATCAGAATCAGCATTTCCTAAAAAACAAAAACAACAAAAGAAAGCTAGTTATTAGCTAGTAGATAGCTACACAGTGAGTTTAGGAGACAGTCTGGGTTGTAAGGTTACTGCAGGAGAAAGAGGACAGTAGCTTGTAGAACATTTACAGTAATGTCCATTTTCAGTGGAACTGTTAAAGCATAAAGGTGCTTTTATTAATATGCTTATATTAGTTCGTGCCTAAAATGGTTACAGATAACAAACCTGGGCTCCTGCTGCTGTCTGACACCTAACAAAACAGCCTGTATATCAGTGTACAGTACAGGTCACGTGGTGATTTTATTTCGTAATGAATTCCTGGCTTTGGCGCAGGAGGGAACGTGAATATGAATCGGGTGTTTTGTGAATGAATTTAGCCCCAGTCAGGAAATCGAGCTCCGTGTTGTCATGGAAATGAGCACGAACGCGGAGGCCGTCAATTAACCTGTGACAGCTTTAGTCCAGCCGCTAGCTGCGAGTTTATCCGCGGGGGCAGGGAGGACAGAAGGGCCGCTCAAAGGAAAAGTCACACTCATTTCCTCCTCGCGGTTTCGTTACAAATCAACAACATCCTGTTCTTTTGTGGATCCCGCATGCCCCGACGCCGCCTGCTCTTTTATTGCTGATCTACAGCTTTCCCGTCTTTTTTTCTCTCCAAAGCGCGCGTGTAAAAGTAATGACAAAGCAGCGATGAGAAAACGCACAGGCTGTCCTCAGATTCCACAAACCAGGATCAAGTACACGCTACCGTCGAGCTAAAAATTAATCTCGCTCCAGCTAATAGAGCAAAGACACAAAAACACACACGTGATTCACACACACACACACACACACACACACACACACACACACACACGCAAGCTGCGTATCGTCACCATTCTGCATTGCGCGTAGGCAAACCAGTGACTCATGGACACTTGGAATAAATTGGTCAGGATTTTGGTCTCATTTTATTTTCATAACACGGAAACCTCATTGTCCTTTTCCACACCGTCTTCTCTGATTTTGAATCACAGCCTCGTGGTTTGTCAGAACACACATTAAACCCCGGTGCGCTTTTATTTATTTATTTATCTATCTATCTATCTATCTATTTATCTATCTATCTATCCATCTATTTATTCTCAACAAGAGCGCAGCATTAATGAAAATGAAGCACACAGTCGTCTTATTCGTGTAATCTACTCTGACATTGCCCTTGGTGACGAAAAGCTCCCCCTCCGCCATCTCTCTCTCTCTCTCTCTCTTAATCTCTCTCTGTCGCTTCCATTCATGAAACGCTCATATGCGCGCATGCGCAGTAAAATCCGGAGCTCTCCCATTCATAAAAGTGTAACCCCCACGCATTTGCGTCCGGAGTCGTTATGCCCTCCCATTCACAAAAAAAAGAGCCTCTGCCAGAGCATCTGCGCAGTACGTCTCCTAACCCTCCCATTCATAAAAAGCCATTCCCCCCTTGTGTAGTTGCAACACCGTGTCAGAAAGCCCGTGTCCTCTCTGCAGCGCACACTGCGCTCATGCTGCTCCGGATTTTTAACCTGGGCTTTTTTTTTTAAACGCGGAACTACTGCATTAGTCTTGGAATATATTAAGTGAAGCTCCAGAGTCACAATGCGCTGCTCTCAAAAACAAGTAAGTGTTCTTTCTGTTGAATCGAAAACATGCGCCATAAACTGTAAAATCAATTGGCTTGTTTTGTCTTGTTTGTGTTTCCAGTGGAGATTTTTTTTGTCGTTCTGGTCAATTCATGTAGCTTGATTTTTTCCAGCGCGGTCAGTGTCGCACTTTGGCAAAACGACGACTCTGTACTTGCGCGTCGTGTCAATATTTAACTACAGTATAACCACAGTGGCAGGGTCGTGGACTATTCAAGAACGGAATAAAAACACACATACACACATACACGCACACACACACATTGGTTGAAAACGTAAAAGTTCAGATTTCCTTTATGCTTTGCGTAAATGCTTGGTGGTCGGGTTGAGGCACTGAAGCGTTGTGTAGTGCTGCTGGATTGGAGACGTTTGCCAGAAAGAGACACACTGTTCTCCTTGTAATCTGCTGCAGCTCTCGGATTTACCTCTGATTACCACTGAAATGTGGATTTCTTATTATTTCTACAAAAGGCAGTGTGCACACCAGATCCTGTACGGTTCGTGGGTTCACTCTGCCATTCTGAAAATGAACCAAGTGAAACAGTAGTCTTGATCATTTCATTAATAAGCTAATTCATTAATAATAATAATATATATATATATACACCCGATATACATCACACATCCTATCGTGGACAAATCAATCCGATTTAGTGGCTGCTGTGTGAATGGCATGAAGCGCAGTAGATATAGCAGGCTGTACAGCAGCCGAACATGATGCGCAAAGCGTTGCCTTTTTTTTATCAATGTGAAAAACTGCAACAGGTTCCATATTTTTCCCCGAGTAGCCTATCATTCATTATTAAATATTATACTATACATATAGGGTATGTGCTCTTCAGAAAAAGCGGGTTGCTGGTTTTCAGCACTGATGTTAAAGAGAAGCGGTGTCGTGGGCGGACAGACTACAGCAGGCTATATGCCTTAAACATGTACGGAGTGCATAAATTGTCGCCGAGTTTCGTCTCCGCTTCTATATTTAGCCGAAACCTTGGTGTGATTTGACGTCGCAGTGCTTGTGGTTTGTTGCACTTTTATTTTCTTGGCATCGACGTAATCGCAGAATCTGTTAAAACCTTGCTTTGGTTGCCATAGTGTTGGCTACAGATTAGCTACTCGGGGCAGTAAGTGGGAATAAAATCCTTTAGTGCAATATTTTTTGAGGGTTTTTTAAGTCTGTATTATGCTGAGTGTTTTATTCTTTGCCCTAAGACCACACAAAGCTCAGAAATAGCTCTGATCTGTCTTTCTAAAAACGTTATTTTTGGATAACATTGTTCAGTTAGTGACCATGGTTGTCTACAAATGTAAAATATTGGTCCAGATGGATCAACATGAAGAGTGTGAATTCTGTAAAAGCTGAGTGCCATCCTAATGTCATGCTGGTGTCTTTACAGGGCTAGTAGAGGCTGATCTAAGTTCTTTTTGGTGTATGAGGGACACGACCTACAGATGGAGTCAAGGGTTGCTCACCACATTCCTGGAGTCTCGTCGTCCATGATGGTGCAGCCTTTGCTGGACAGCAGGGTCCCTTATGGTCGGCTCCAGCACCCGTTAACCATCTATCCTATTGACCAGATGAAGTCCTTGCATGTGGAGAACGACTACATTGACACCCCTGCAGTGGTGTCACAGCAGCCTCCGAGCCACAAGGTGGCCACAAGGGGGCAGGAGGTCCTGCTTGGAGCTCAGCACCATCCTCACCTGTCCCGCTGTGAGGCCCCAGATGCCACCACCCACCCCTGGATCTCCTTCAGCGGCCGACCCAGCTCCATCAGCAGTAGTAGTAGCACCTCTTCCGATCAGCGGTTGCTTGAGCATGTGGCACCCACTCCTTTGGTGGACTCTTTTTCCAGCAGTGGAGGCCATACCAGGATTCTGGGTTCAGAGCAACCAAAGCTTACAGGGTCAAAACCCCAGCACTCAAAAACAGGGGTACCAACAGGCTTGCCGTCTGAAAAAAACCATATGCCTTTATGTGAAAAGTGTGGAAAGTGCAGGTGCACGGAGTGTACGCTGCCCCGGACCCTTCCCTCATGTTGGGTGTGCAACCAGGAGTGTTTGTGCTCTGCCCAGAACCTGGTGGACTCGGCCACCTGCATGTGCCTAGTCAAAGGCGTGTTCTACCACTGCACCGAGGATGAGGACGAGGAAGGATCCTGCGCTGACAAGCCGTGCTCCTGTTCACATTCAAACTGCTGTGCACGCTGGTCCTTCATGGCTGCCATTTCACTCGTGCTGCCATGCCTTATGTGCTATTTGCCTGCTGTGGGTTGTGCCAAGCTCTCACAGAAATGCTACGACAGCCTCAGGCGTCCAGGCTGCAGATGCAAAAGTGCTCAGGCCTGCAAGGTGGCAGAGGTCAAGAATTGTCCTCCGGAGAAGCAGGCCTCATGATGTCATGACTAAAAGAAATCTACAAAGAAGGACTTTGAGCAGAAGCTGGCAGAACCTTCTCCAGTTCTTGCATACTTCCCCCAAATCATGGTACTTAAAGGTTTCACGCTTGGTCCTTACTGTTGTAGTGTAATGCCACAACATTCAGTCATGATGTTTGCAAGTCTTACGGTTAACTACAAAGAGATAAGGCTTATTTTTCCTGTTTGGGTTTTCTTTGTGGGATCAAAGCGTTCTGCTATTTCACCCTCTAGTTAAAACACTTGCCATCACAGAACGCTGCAAAAATGTCTGGTTTCTCCGTTGGTGATTTTGCCTTTGGGTGGCTTGGAACAGTCAAAGTAAATATCACCTATTTAAGAGCATTCTATACTTTGGCAATCCCTCCCCGGATCTGGCACTGAGAAAAGGTTGCAGTGCATTCCAAGCTGATAACATGTTACAATCAAAATAACTAGACTTTATACCTCCATGCCCACTTATAAGCTTGTTATAGAGCTTTTCCTCCCTTTTTTGAGGTGAGAACAGAAGGCATCATTGTTTTGGTCAAAGGATGTCAAGTTCCTTTGTTACCCAGAAATGCAATTTACTACTTTGGAAAATAAGCAAGAGCCCAGTATTCACCTCTGCAGAATAGCTCGCTGTCCATCATGCTAGGGACAGGTTCTGTGGGGTTTTAATGACAAGTGACTTTCATGTCTATTCAAATGCATGTCACTGTATATAAACCTCCACAATATTTCTTCCAAATATTAGCAGTTTAATTTGTTATAGAAAAGATATCACCTCAGGGAGCACAATTTTCACATATTATGTATAGTATGTAACTATAACATGGTAGTCGATTTAATAGGAAACTGCTACACACACACACACACACATGAAACCATTTGATAAAAACATCCATAAGCTACAGGAGGTCAACAAGAGGGTTATTCCTACATACGAGACTTTCACTAAGACACCTATGAAAATAATGACAAGCACAGCATTATGTACAAATGCATGTACATTTATTGTAATTAGTGAAATTCTACTAGTTTGCCATGTACCAAACTCCTCCAGGTGTACTCTACTACTCATAGGATTCACTATTATGCAGTTTTGTGGTTTGTCTAGAATTAGGGCTACAGATAATTTGCCAAAGGAGTTCTAGCTTGTAAATTTTACTTTACGTGGGTATTGCTTTTTGTGGTCTAACAAACCAATGTCACAGCAAGGTACGAAATGTTTTGATTGCTGCAATTCTCGGATGTGAGGGACGAAACCCACCTTTTTCATGTACTAAATTCCCATGATGCTCATTTAATCAAAACGTTTAACCTTATATATTCAGATGTTTGTACCCATCTGTGTTGCACAAATCAGAAAAGCAGAAGAAAAAAAAAACACTACTGTTCTTAGTCTTGAATGTATAAAGGCTAGGGTTTAAGTCTTTGCAATCTAATTCTTGGATAGGTGCCAAAGTAGAGATGAGCGAGGAGGCTTGCATAGTCGCATAGGTGAGACGTTGCAAATGTATCATTAATATTCTAGAACTAGATCTATGCAGGATACATGCTCTTGTAAATAGTGTCGAGAAACTAGCCGTCTTTAAGATGCATTTCAAATGTCCTAAAGAATTGCATGGTACAGTTTAATTACAATTCAGTACAAAAGTATATATAGATGAATATTATATTTTTGGGAGGGCTAGGTGTGGGTGGGGGTCAGAATTATGTGGTTGTGCAGTAGAAGGCAAAGGTCTTTCTATTAAAAGCACTTCATTTAGAAAAGTGTGCCAGGCAATAAAAAATACCTCTGTTTATGCTAACCATGCCTCATTAGCACGAAAGGCATGGCTAAGGTTCCTCTGTGCCCCTGAAACTGTAGATTTAATTGAATCCACTGAAGGAATGCTGTTTCAGCGTAACCCAGTTCCATTTGTACGTGTTTGTTGTAGCCACAGCTCTTTTGCCTTCATCTGAAAATGGTATAAAAAATCTTCTGTGCTCGATTGACATAAACAGCTGCTGTGCATGAACTTGTCTGGGAGGGATACAGAGCCCTCTCAAGTAACATTCCATTCCATCTTATTTCAAGATTTCTAGCCTTTACGACCCCGTTTTCAAACACACAAACAAAAAAACTTGCATTGCTGCAATGTAATTCGACCTTTCTAGAAATGATCTTCATTTCCACAACACTAAGTAGAAGTGTTAAGGATGCTGTGACTATATTTTATTTTATTTCTTTCTTTTTTTTCTTTTTTTTTTTTTTTTTGAGAAACATTTTCTTGGCCACTAGTGTTTTCAAATGATTGGCTTTGCCCCAATTAAGCAACCTTCCAAACTGGGCTTGTATTTCTCTGCATTTCTTTTGCTTTTGCATTCTTACTGTTAATTAAAAAAAAAGCAACATGCTTTTGTTTTGTTTTAAACATTTAAAATCTCCCACATATTAAAAAATGTCCCTTTATAGATATATTTATTTTGAAGTTCTATTTTATATAGTATTTATTTAGATGCCTACTTTTGTGTGTGAATAAAAGCTTATGTCAAAACAGAATGTACAATTGAAATGGAAAAATATATATTGTTAAATATAAAATGTTGTGGCGTCTTTTCTTCATGCTCCTTTACACACAGATGTTAGCGGCGTATAATTATCTTTAAAGACTCTGAGGTTTTTTTTAAAAAAACAAATCCAAGATATGTGCGATACGTTACATCGTATAAGACGAGCGCCTGGTCCTCAGCAAATCGACAATGGTTTTGCAGCTTGAAGTTCTGACCACTGAAATGTCTTGTTCTGTTTATAATTAGGACAGCATGATGGTGCTTTTCTCCTTCAGTAAAATAGCTTCAGGACTAAAACAAGCGGCTGTTTTTTTTTTTTTGCTGATCAATATTTTAAGAGCACTCGGTTGAAGAAGAAGCCTACAATCCAGTCAGTTAGTGCAGACTTCCCCTCTGTGTTTACGCGGTCACTTTCCTTCCTCTGTGTGTCTGTGTGGTCATGAGCTTCTAGCACAAACCTAGAATTCTGGTGAGCAATACTGTAATCTTAATTATATAAAACATAACTTTGCTACATCTGGATTTTAGGTTTCTCCCAAACATGACTTTTTATTGAATTCAGGATGTGGCCAGACGGAAGGAAATAAGAAATTGTACTGCTCTATAACAATAATTCAGATTTTTTACAAGAAAATATTTACCAATAAAAGGCATCGCTCTTTAGGATCTCTGATAGAATCGTGTGACAGAATTGTGTGACTACCGTGATGGATCCGGTATCCAGTTTTCCCACAAGCCCTGGATCCATTGTAACCCTGACAAGGATAAAGTGTCTACTGAAGATGAATGAATGAATGAACTTTGGTTGTAGGATATGACAAAGGGACAAATGGTGCCAAACTTGTAATAGAAGTTTTTTACAATGAACAACAAAAGCACATACCTGGTTATTCATGTTCAGATTCAGAGTGAAATAAACAAGAGGTTGTACTTGGGTGGAGTAAACAGGGCTACAGTCTCCGAACACATTAGTACAGGAAATTAAATTCAAGCTTTTTGTTCACAGCTTATTTTTAAATCTAGAAATAAAAATAAAGATTATTTCCTTATCTTATAGACATAGTAGTGCGTCTCAAAATATTAGAATATAGTTCATTAAACTGTCATATCCAGGGGTTAGACAATGAAACTGAAACACCTGTCATTTTAGACCACAATAATTTATTAGCCTGGTGTAGGGCCTCCTTTTGCAGCCAATACAGCATCAATTCATCTTGGGAATGACATCTACAAGTCCTGCACAGTGG
>JAOVYV010000019.1:21229257-21240420 GCA_025674545.1 Hassar affinis
CCAGGCTGGTCCAATTTAGCCATGAAACCTCCCACACTAAAATGACAGATGTTTCAGTTTCATTGTCTAACCCCTGTATCAGAGTTTTTTTTATATTTGTCACAATATGTGGACTTGCAGGTTCAAAACTACCAGCGATGTATTAGTTTTGTACAACTCTTTCAGCTCTACTAGTATAAGTCTTTTTCAGAAAACCTTTTCTGTATGCATGCATCTCAATTAAACATTTATGATGCAAAAACATCTTTAAGACCAGAATGTACAAAAACTCTGTAGCTTTGAAAATAATCGGTATAAATAGGTGAGTATTTGTGACTGTTTCAAAGTCTCACACTGTTAAGTGGTAGCACTAAGATAAATTAACATCAATAAATATCAAATAAAGCCAACAGATTAATCAAAATGTATCCAATTATACCAGGGATCACATTGCTCCAGGAAAAAAAGACAAAAACACAATTTTGTAACACAAAGTCAAACACAAAAAACAAACAAAACAGCTAGCTTTTTTAATTTGTAGGTAAAGCTTAATTAGAAAATTGTAGCAGCCACTTTTAACAAATTTAACTTTTAAGTCATTAGCCAGATTGGTCACACCAGTGTATGATTCAGTTTCATTCCACTGTTCCACTTAACCACCAATCAGCCACTATAATTCCTGTAATTGGCAATTAAACTTACATCTCATCTGCCAGATTAAGTCACTAAAGGAGTCCACCTCTTCCCATCAGCAGGGTTGCCAGGTCTCAGCAAAGCTTCCAGCTTTAGCTGAATCTCAAAAAGCAAACAAAAAGACATTTGTCTGAAACTAGCCCAAACTTTTTGAGCAATGGAAAAGGGAGATTCATTTTTCTTCACTGTCTCAGTTTTTGCATTGGAAACAACTTCGGCAAGATCTGCATGAATCTTTGAATCACAGTATCTGCAATATACATATTTGTCATCTCTATCAGGATGAAAGTCTGTATATTAAAACACAAAAATGGTGCGCTTGAAAAACAGTTTGCATTAGTACTTGAGCAGTTGATAGAGGGGTTCATTTAGCTTTGGAGTCCTCCCCAAGCCCACAAAAATGTTGAGAACTTAACAGCTAATGCTAGAAAATAGTGAGCTCCAGGGAACAGTTGGATTACATGAGACGCTACTGAAGTGAGACACTGGATTATCCGTTTAGGGCTGGTATTATATGACATTTTGAACTGCCCTTCTGTTTTCATTTATCAACTCTATATAGGCATTTAGCCTAGTGATTCTTTTCAGTTTGCCCATTTTGGTCTGATCCCCCCCCTCCCCCTTTTCTTCTTAGAAAGTGAGGGAGGGTGAGGGAGTGAGGGGAAGGAGCTGAGTGGTTAAAGAACGTGATTGTGTTTATTTGTGGGCTGTGTGTGGGACACAGGAAGCCTCAGGGGCCTAGCCCCTCACTGTTTGTTATGGAGTGAAGAGGAAGCTGTTAGCGGTCTCTGTCCTTTATAACTGCCAGGGATGTAGTCCTTATGGAGCCAGCTCTGCTTTTCCTTAAATTAAAAAAAAGACATCTGCCATCTTTCAGACGTAATCGCACACAAGCCAAATGAGAGCTTCTCTTGACCTATTTGGCCCGTTCATAATACATTACAGATGAGTAAACACCCATGTATTTGATTAAACTGAAGCTTTTAATTCATGACATTGCAGCAACGCATCTCCATTCCTTCTATACACACTCCATTTTGAGGCACAGCTCAGAAAAGCATGTTATGAAACAAATATGGCTTTCCTTTTCTATTTCTTTTCCAGTTCACCCTGAGGTTTCCCCCTCCGTTTCCGTAATTTGACTTCTTCACCACATCCAGTTGAGTTTCTAGCTGGTGTCTTGGCTTGCAGAGGCCAAGCTTTTTCTGGAACATTTTACCCCCTGCTAGGTCTCTCTTGTGTGGTTTTCCTCCAAAGCACATGGCTTGTGTCCCAGAGGAGGATAGAACGGCTTGTGGATTGGGGCAAACACAGTCAGGCCTCTCTCACATGGGCATAAACATCAACCACTCTAAACAAGAGGCCAAGAGACTGCTTCATTGAGCAATTTGTTCTGTTTCCAAATCTTTTTTGCCTGTGCCTTTTATTGCAAAATGGAGGGAGAAGTAAGGAAAAAGAGAAGAAAAACTCTGTTATTATCTGCCATCCCTCCTTCACTGTGCCCTATGTTTCCAGTGGAGGAAACAAAACACATTTACTTCTCTAATGTCACAGAGCCAGGGCAAGAAAGAGTATTTCTTTGTTAATGAATAATTTCCGCAGTCACATCCGGCCCCTGTAGAGTGTTATACTTTAGCCACAAAATGCTGTGTGCAGGCGCAGGCTTAAGGAAAATTATACTTTGAGCAGCACAGAAAATCAGAAATGGAATTTCAGCTGTAAGATTCAAAAATAGAAACAGAGGCTTGAAGTGTGGTTAGTTTTGAAGAGTCTAAACTAAATTACAAAAAGGCTTGATTGTGGTCTATTTTTGAAGCAGAGAAATTGGTTACAAACCCACACAAAGCTGAGGCATGCTTCGAAGAAAAGTATTTTGGTCATTGAAAGGGACCTAAAATATAAGTCCTAACTTAGAGCGAACAGAGAAACCTATGAATATGATTTCCCGTTATATAGCATACAACATATAGTTGTTGATTTCTTCTTCACATGAACAGTACGTATATAAATGCAGGATGTCAGAAGTTCAGTGTTTAGACTGTGGGAGAATGAATACAAAATGTACTCACAAAATGCTGCATACCTCAGAGCAAGGTTTTCTAAGCCATTATGCTTCTATCATAAAATTTGTAACTATGAACTTTTTAAAAGGACCTATTCTTTTCCTTACTCTTAGTAGCAAGGCAGCAGGGGGTCTCGCTTAGTAGACAGTTCTTGCAGGGCAGCAGACAGTATCGTTTAACACTTTATGGATCATACCTCCTGTAAAGATTTTTTGGCCCTGCTGAGCAGTATTTGCCAGCACCACCCAGTGATCACCAGTCGCCAGTGGCGGCTGCCCTCTGCACCTCACTCCCTCTTTATCAGACTTTTAGCACAAGACGTGATTGTAAATAAGTCACAGGTGACCCTTGCTCCCAGGCTGGAAGAGACAGACAGAGAGGCAAAATTAAGGAAAATAATTAACCTAATCCGGGACCCAGACGGGTAGTTTACGGTCACCTAATAAAGCCAGTGGGACGTCTGGCTCCAGAGTGGTGAAGAAGCGTGTACTGCGATATTAGAGCTTACCTGTTTACTACTCATTTATGTGGGTATTTGGTTGTTCCTCCCTAGTTGTCTGGGTGATATGGGTTTAGTGTGCATGTGAGAAGCAACTCTCCTGGCTTCTCCATTCCCTTCCATCATCTTAGGTCATTTTCAGGCTTCTGTTCTTTCCCAGACTTGGGTCCATTTGCCCTGAGAGTTAGTTGCAATTAGAGAAGTGGTGAAAATCCAGAAAACTGATCTCTGGACCTCCAGAATATGAACTGGGGTTCACTTCAGCTGAACTGTGGTACGGTCCTCATAGTGTGTGAAAGCTATCTGCACTCAACACTGCATGCAGAGTAACACGATTGGTTCACCTTTCACCTGTTTAGACTTTTGCGATGCCAGGGAAAGGGTTGTTATGGTTATTGATATATAGACTTTCACAGGACTGGAGTATTGTAATTATTCACCTTTGTGATGTGAGTGCTTGCACTGAGAGCATTGTGAAAAACATACTGTATATCTCATACATGCTAGCCTGCATGTCTACAAATCTTTTTATATAAGTACAGTTAATTGTTTCCAGTAAATCTGCATAAAATATTTAAACAGACAGCAAATTAATGAATCTAGTACCTACCATTTTGCAAACCTGCATGGGTCAGAATCTGTCCTAGGTGAGATTTCTTTAAGGAGAAATAGTGTATGAAGCAGCTTTATTCCTTCACATAGTGCACATCCTACACTGAAGTACCAGAAAAACTGGTATACCAGTATACCCACAGGATCTTGGAGGGAACATTGCACAGTCCTCACACTGAGGACCTAGCATTGAATTTCTTTAATACTTAAGGCAGTGTTGCACCTATCACATGAAGCGATTCTTGCTAGCTGACATTAGTCATGTTCATCCAGTCTTTTTACAGCCAGACTGCTGTCGTAAGTTCGAGGTTTTGCTGAAATTCTTGTAGTCAAGGTACACCCTTGAAATGTGTGAAAATCCACACTTTGCTTCTGCCTCTGAAATGCTATGACCCGGCTATTAAACCGTGTAGAAAATCACAAAATCATGATAACTTGCCATTCTCACAGTGGAAACTTCACTTTATATATGCACTGGCAGACCATTTACACCGTTTACTCAAAATTTGCCTAGAAAAAATCATGGCTTTACCTAGCTGGGAGTACACCGGGGTGCGGACCTCAGTCGTTTTGTCCTATTAATGTGATGGCCATCTGTAGTACACTATGCAGAAAAACTTGCATTCCAAGACTCAGTGATGATCAGTTCTCAAGTGACTTCAGAGCAGCTGTAGGTTCTCCCACACACTAAGTACACATTACGTTTAGCATCACAAGACCTGATTTTTATTTTCCTAACAATTTGTATGTATCCTTGCATGAAGGTTATTTACGTTGGTGTCCTCCAAGTTCTATTGGTTTGATGGGATGTTTTAATCAACGTAACATGCAGCTGACTTAGTTTCAAAGAAATCGTCTTTGACTTTAATCTTTGTACGGATTACAAGTATTTTCATGGAACTGTAATTAAGTGTACAAATACAAATGTACAATTATACTCAGATGTGTAAGTATAAATCCCCTAAATACTTAAGAGTTTTCATATTAAAGAGTATGGGTATTCATAATATTCATAAGAGTATTCATAATGTACAATGACATAACTACTTTCCCACCAGGAATCATCTTTTTTTATATAAATCCTTTGACTGACGGATAAAATCGTATAGTATAATGTCGTGTGGCCTTCTTCAGGAAAATCCAGATTTAAAACCTAAAATTATACAAGGAAACGTTTGGCTGTGGTCAGCCCTGACCTACACGCTTTTGAATCACAGGACATATGCACAGTGGTATGGCAGAAGATTCCAGGGTTGGTTCTACAATATAGCAGCAACTGAGAATGAAGGTAGTTTTATTTACAAAAGAGAACTCCTCACAGAGAAAGTAAAATAACACCCATCCTCCAGGATAAAGAAAATAGCCATTGACAAACAACATACAAAAAAACTAAACCTTTTTAGCAAAGGTGAGGCTGCCATGATGCTCACTCCTCTCTTCAGACCTTTCACCAATAAAGCCTCTGTTTGTTTTTTCTTTGTTTGACAGGACAGTTTCAGGATTAGGACGTGCACACACTGAAAGCATCCGGTGTAGAAATGGCAGCACAGTCAGGCAACTGCTCTGTCTTACACACACACACACACACACACACACACACACACACAAAGGCAGACCCTTCCTGGAACACTAACACAGTCCTGTATATGCTCATAGTTTTTTGTTAATGCTCCAAGAATGTATACCACTTCCCTTTGGCCTGGATTTTCACAGGCATGCAGTACCATTTTTTTAAACCATGATTTACAATGCAAATTAGATTGATCTAAATATCGCCGTTCTTCCAGGCTTCCGGTTTACAAAAAGGTTTGCAAAATCCTTTGCAGTTCTTTGACAGTTTAGGATTAAGGCCACGAGGTGACAGCTTTTATGTAGGTCTTGTCCGTTTCTACTTTTCAGGCATCCTGAATGGATCCTGGAAGCTTTTCCAAAGATAACTCAAACTTGTCTGCAGTCGTGGTTGGAAGTTTACATACACTCATCATGGACATGAATGTCATGCCAATATTGGCTTTCAATGATATCTTAGAACTGTTGTTTTTCTGGGGCAGAATGAGTGTAAAACATACATCTTTAAAAAACCTAAAAACCTAAAAAAAAATATACATACAGCACACCTAATGTTTGGTTAAATATTATGTTGTACGGTTATTCTGCCCTAGAAAAAGAACAATTCAAAGAAATCTTTGTAAAAGCTGGATATTGCCATGTCCATGATGAGTGTTTGTAAACTTTCGATTGGATCTTTATCTTCATGAACCCACAATTCTCTACTAGTAGTTTGTGCAGATCTGGCATACAATATTTACATGCTCTGGTTCTGAGGAGAAGATAAGAACAACATCTGTATAAATAATTATAAAATGGTTCAGGAAGCAGAAGATTGAAGAGGCATTGACCAGACCATATGACATTACCAGATATTTGTAGTGCTCTGAAGTGGTAATAAAGGCTTTTTTGCATTCGTCCTCCTCTCTGGGTTGTATGAGGTTGTAGGTGCTATGTAAATCTAAGTTGTAAATCCAGGTTATGTAAATTCTGAGTTCACCGGGGTAAAGGATATCTGCACTTTAAAGTGATTTTTCTGTCCTCTGTAGTCGGTGCAGGACTGAGTATTGGGTCCTTTTTCCCACAAAAGAAAACCCAGACCGGAGAGGAATGAATGTAACCCATAGTTAATACCTCTTTGCATGTTCTTCCATTGCCTGTGTTGCTGGGACTGATAGATGAACTCTATTATGTTGGATGAGGTTCCAGGTAACCAGTCACTGGTGCAGTCCTACAGGTAATGAAAACTTCAGCAAGGATTAGATATGTAGGTTCTTCCAGGTTTTTTTTGTTGGGTTTCTCCTTCTGTCTCTTCATCAGGAGGTGAAATGCTGCTTGCTATGGGTTAAGGTGTGCTGATGAGGTCCTTTGTTGTGTTGGCAGTGTGTTTTTGGTCATTGTCGTTCTGATTGATGACGTTCCTCCTAAATAGACTGATTGCAATTCTTTATGAATTAGTAGACATAATGTTTGCTGTAGATTTCTGAATTTATTCTGCTGCTACCACTGTGACTTCCATCATTAATACAAATTAGTGGCTTACTCATAATTTAAAATGTATATCCTGATTTTCATAAACCTGTTTTGTGACAATGTCTATTGTTAAAAGCAAAATACAAATTGCTAAATTGAATGGAATAGTGAGTTCATTCCAGGAGCAGCCATTCAGGCCAGACTATGACACAATCTCCAGCAGGCCTGAGCAATGATCTTGTATATTTTGGATCATGAGTAAATCCTTTCTTTCTCCACACTCTTTTCATCACTTTGGTAGAGGTTAATCTTGGTCTCATCGGTCCATAAAATTCTGTTCCAGAGCTTTTATGGTTCATTTTTGTATTTCTTTGTGAATTTCAATTGGCCTTCTGATTCTTACTGTTGATGAATGGTTTGCATCTAGTGTTATGGCTTCTATATTTCTGCTCTCAAAGTATTGTTTGAATTGTGGATTGTGATACCTTCACCCCTGCTCTGTGGAGGTTGTTGTTGTTGTCACTGATTGTTGTTTATGGGTTTTTCTTTACAGCTTACACAATGTTTGTGTCATAAATTGCTATTATTTCCTTAGCTGACGTGTTCAGTGTCTCGTTGTTAGTATATCAATAGTTTCTTTTACAGAACATTCCAACATTCCATGCCCAGTTGTTGTGCAATAGCTCTGATAGATTTTCCTTCTTTTCTTGCTTCAAAATGGCTTGCTTTTCTCCCATATGCAGCTCTCTGGTCTCCATGCTAGTTATTCCTTTTTTAAAAAAATGCCTCCGGTGTGGAACCCAGAGCTCAAACCAAGAGTACACATTCAGAGCTATTAATTGTTTAAACAATCAATCTAACTGGGCACACTGGGACAACAAGAAGCACCTGTCAGTCATATGTTTCAATAGTTTTTTATCTCTTGAAAAATGGGGAAAAAAATTTCAGGAAATAAAAGCTGAAATTCAGATCTATTGCCTCATACACATCTTTTGAAGTCAAATCCAAAAATCTTGAGTGTACAGCAAAAACAAAACAGTTGCCAATACCTTTGGTTACCTATAAGGTTAATTCACTGTCTTTCCAGGATCTGTGGGATTACAGTTTACTAGTTGTACAGTAAGATATATTTTATTAGATAGCTAAACTGCTTTTGGGTTTATTAAGACTGAGTGTGTTGTGGCATATTTCAAGCACCAAGCCATTCAAATACATAATGTCACTCTGATTTTCTCTTCCAGATTTATGGAATCAAATCACAGCTAAGATGCACTGAGCACTTTAACATCTTTCTTACACTATATTCCTTATCCACTGAATAAGGAGGCCTTATGTCTCTGGTGTTTGGTCTGCAGCACAGATGTTAACTTCTTCACCAAGCAGTTATTCCATTTGTATGGTGTGGACATATTCAGGTCTGTGCTGAAATGTCCTCTCTGAGATTTATTGGCCCTGAATTCCTGTGTGGAGCTCCACAGAAAGTGGAATGAGTATACACTACAAAAAGGTTATGAATACCACAAAATACCTAGATGTCACTACTCAAAACCAGAGCAGCTCATATATATATACTATATTGCCAAAAGTATTGACTCACCCATCCAAATAATTGAATTCAAGTGTTCCAATCACTTCCATGACCACAGGTGTATAAAATTAAGCACTGCTTCTACAAACATTTATAAAAGAATGGGTCCCTATCAGGAGCTCAGTCAATTCCAGCTATGAGTGGTATTATAACAAAGTGGAAGTGATTAGGAATGACAGCAGCTCAACCGCGAAGTGGTAGGCCACGTAAAATGACAAAGCGGGGTCAGCAGATGCATTATCCTGAGTGACTTACATTTATGTCATTTTATACAGCTGAGCAGGTGAGGGTTAAGGGCCTTGCTCAGGGGCCCAACAGTGGCAGCTTGGTGGTGCTGGGATTTGAACTCATGACCTTCTGTTCAGTAGTTCAATGTCTTAACCACTGAGCTACAACTGCCCATACTTCATGTGGCCTTCAGATTAGCTTAAGAAGAGAGCTTGATGGAATGGGTTTCCATGGTCAAGCAGCTGCATCCAAGCCTTACATCACCAAGCACAATGCAAAGCACAATGCTTCAGCATACCAAGAGATTTTGGACAATTTCATGCTCCCAACTCTGTGGGAACAGTTTGGGTCCCTTCCTGTTCCAACATGACTGCACACCAGTGCACAAAGCAAGCACCATAAAAACATGCAGGAGTTAGTTTGGATGAATTAGAGTGGAGACTGTGAGCCAGGCCTTGTCTTCTAACATCAGTGTCTGACCTCACAAATGCACTTCTGGAAGAATGGTCAAAAATTCCCATAAACGCACTCCTAAACCTTGTGGAAAGCCTTCACAGAAGAGTTGAAGCTGTTATAGCTGCAAAGGGCCGACATCATATTAAACCCTATGGATTAAGAATGGGATGACACTCAAGTTCATATGTGTGTGAAGGCAGGCAAGCGAATACTTTTGGCAATATAGTGTATATAATGTATGTATCTATTAAGACAGTGTTACCACAAATACAATCTGTAACTTTGCTTAACTACTAGGTTCAAGTTAATTAGTCAGCATTATGGTGATAGTAATTGCACTGTCCATTGACCTTTGGTGTAAAGACCATATTTGACAGTATATTGCATTTTAAAGAAGCCATGTTTAGGGTCATAGGAGGACTGAAAAAGCATGACAGGGTTAGCACTCAGTCACCCACTTGCTTTCTGGTCATGCCAGGTTTGGGAAAAGAAAGAAAAGAGAGAGAGGAATTGTATATAGCCAGCATTGGAGGACTGCTGCAGAAGCATGACTATTTATAAAACTAGCAATCCCTTGCTAAAATTAATAAATATGCACAATTGAAGGCATCCTGTTATTTTGTGGCCAGGACTGAGGAAGTTATTTTGTGGTACACTGATAATTTTGGTTAGAACACCAGGCTATAAATACTGTCAGCACTGCTCCCTCCCAAGTACCAAATGAAAATCCGGTGTTTGGGAAAACAACGGCAATAGGTGGGGGTACAGCTGGAGTTTTTTCACTTCAGAAAGATAGTGTACCATTCAGTCAGAGTCATTGTCGCAAACTGTGAGTAGAACTGTGAGTAAAAAAACACAGTGGTCACTGAGCAAATACTGCCAGGAAATAGTTTCAAAAGAGCATTAATATTCCAGATGCTTCCACATATAAACAACTTCAGAATAGCTCTGTGGAAATTTGATTTGCTGTGTGGCGCAACAACCTAATACATCTATTGCTTAAACATATCTCTGTCTGTCACCAGGAGCATGCACTGGAATTGGTTAGCTGGTATAATTCCAAACTACAGCCCCTGCAGTGTCCTGAATGAACAGTGCTGGGCTAAAAGTCATAATAGTTAGTGTTAGTTAAGCCAAGCGCACACAACATGACATTTACCACTTGCTATTAGATGTTTGGTTTATGTAGCAGTGTGCAAACTACACAATCACTCACAGATGGCACCATCTTTAATCGCTGACAAGCACACCAGAGCCCCAAAAACTGCTTTCTCATGAAAATGAACATGAACGATTTCTATCATTTATCATGGCGCATAATATGACCGCCGCACAAAGTGAGAGAAAAATTGTAAATTGCATAATCTTTACTTAAGCAGTTTGGGAAATATTGAAATATATCAGTTGCAGCGCCCCCTATGGACAAAATGTGGTATGTGTCTAAAGAACGGCGTAATAATGCAGGGTGTAAAATTTGAAAATTGTAGCTTAAGTAGTTCTTGGGATATTGAAATGTTTCCGTTGAACTGCACAATGAAATTTTGTGAAGTTTTTGTGAGCCTTTATATTACCAGATATTGGATAGTGAAGTGCCTGAGTTTTGCTTTGAACATTATTCACTAGGATGTGTTACACTGCATATGAATTGTAATGAGGTAGGATAATGTGCCATAAAATGTAATCATTTTTAACTAAGGCTACCCCATGTTTTGAGCATATCCCAATTCAGCAGGCGCGAACATGAAGGGCAACACCCACCTAGAGATACAAACCTTACATATTACATATCAGACATCTGAGGCTACAACAGTTGCAACTTTTACATCAGTTGGTGAAGTCTAAATATACAGGGTGAGCACAGAAACACTCCTTAATTTCAAATAGTTATAAAATCAAAACTTATACAGTACAGGCCAAAAGTTTGGACACACCTTCTTATTCAATGCATTTTATTTATTTTCATGACTATTTACATTGTAGATTCTCACTGAAGGCATCAAAACTAGTTCATTCATAATATAATT